>APFE031646542.1:88484-165937 GCA_000404065.3 Pinus taeda | reverse complement strand
CATCCCCAAACAGCAGCGCCAACACAAGGACAGCAAGGGACACCCTTGAGGAGAAATGAAAGTGCTTCTCCAAGCACACCACAAGGAGGAAATTCAAGTGCATCTTCAAGCACTTGTACACCAAATGAAAGAGGTAAGAAGTTTAGAAATCTAAGTTATATTTATGATGAAGGTATGAATTCCTTGTTTGCTTTATATTGTCATGTTGATGACCCTATTCATTTTGAAGATGCAATTAAGGATAGGAAATGGATAGAAGCTATGGATGAGGAGATCAATGCCATAGAAAAAAACAAGACATGGGATTTGGTTGAACTACCAAAAGGTTAAGAAGTCATTGGAGTCAAATGGGTCTATAAGACCAAGAGTAATGTTGAAGGCAAAATAGAAAGACACAAGGCAAGGTTGGTTGTCAAAGGATACAAGCAACCGTATGGGAGAGACTATGAGGAAACTTTCGCACCGGTTGCTAGAATGGAAACCGTGAGAGCAGTGCTGTCCATAGCAGCACAAAACAAGTGGAAAGTTTACCAAGTGGACATGAAGTCAGCATTTCTGAATGGAGTATTAATGGAAGAGGTTTATATTGAGCAACCTCTAGGCTATAAGAAGAAAGGCCAAGAGCACAAAGTATGCAGATTGAAGAAAGCTCTTTATGGGTTGAAGCAAGCACCAAGAGCGTGGTACAGTAGGATAGATTCCTATCTACTGGAAAATGGATTTGAGAAGTGTGAGGGAGAACCCACCGTCTACATCAAAGAAAAAGATGGAAAAATTTTAATTGTTGTGTTGTATGTTGATGATGTTATTTTCACAGGCAATGATGTTTATCTTATTGAAAACTTCAAAACAGTCATGAAAGAGGAATTTGAAATGACTGACATGGGTTTGCTGAGATACTTCTTAGGAATAGAAGTAGATCAAAATGAAAATGGGATTTTTATCTCACAAGCAAAATATGTTAATGAAGTGTTGGCAAGATTCAACATGCAGGACAACAAGGCAGCAATTACTCCCACAGTGATGGGATTAAAACTCAGCAAAGAAGACAACAACAAGGATTTTGATCCTAGCTTGTATAAGAGCATAGTTGGCAACCTAATGTATTTGACTGCAACTAAGCCAGATATAATGTTTGCTGTTAGTTTAATTTCCAGATTCATGGAGAGACCAAAAGAAGCACATTGGCAGGCAACAAAAAGAATTCTGAGGTATGTTAAAGGTACTAAACGATTTGGTATTTTATATACTACTTCAGAATGTTCAGATTTAATTGGATACACTGATAGTGATTGGGCTGGAAGTGTAGATGATCAGAAAAGCACATCCGGTTATGTTTTTCACACGGGTTCAGGAGCCATTTCATGGGCTTCTAAGAAACAGCCTACTGTAGCGTTGTCTACAGCAGAGGCTGAATATGTGGCAGCTACAACAGCAACATGTCAAACAGTTTGGATGAGAAGAATGTTAAGGAGTTTAGGCCAAGAGCAGGCAAAAGAAACAATGATTTTTTGTGACAATAACTCAGCTATTGCATTATCCAAGAATTCGGTGTTTCATAAGAGAACGAAACACATTGACACAAAGTTTCATTACATCAGGGAATTGGTAAGCAATGGAGAAATTGCTTTACAACATTGCAGGACTCAGGAACAAGTTGCAGACATTTTGACAAAGCCATTGGACCAGAAAAGCTTCGAATTTTTGAAGAAATGTTTGGGTATGACTGATAACCCAACAGTTGAAATTAAAGGGGAGTGTTGAAAATATAATTTCAACTGCGTAACTGTTGAACCGTGCGCATTTAATTCCGAAAACCACTGAACCTCCATTGGACCGCTTTTACGGAAGGAGTGGTTTTCCCCCAAATGCGCCCGATGCAATAAAATTTTGCCACGCGTCAAATGTACTTTCAACAAAACAACTTTTTATTAGAGCGTATCGTTTGGTTGATTTGGTTGAGCGATATCCGTCGGATGGGAAGGAAAGATGTCCACCTTTGGTTGAGACCAAAACTGCACTGGACTGCACCATTTGGACATTGCGTAAAGTTTTGTGTTGGTCGCTAGTAAAACATAAAGGGAATTTATTTGGGTTCGTAGATTGTTGGTAAAGTTTATTAATTTTAATGTTTTTTATTATTACGGAAGTATGGGTGTAAAAACGTATGTAAATTTTTTTGAAAGCATATACATTGTATTTGTAATGTTTTTTTGTTATGCGTTGACCATTGTATGAAATGAAGCAGTAGAACGCACAGCAGTGAGTGGACGAAGGCGAAGACGAAGACAGTATGTATTTCTTTTGAGAATATGTAATTGAATATACGCAGCAGCGTGATTAAATTTTTCTTGGTTGTTGACTTTGTATTGTGAGAGGAGATACACACAGTTGTGCGAAGATGAAATGAAATAGAACAGAGCATGTAATGGTTTGTGTGCTGGAGGTTTTGGAAAATGCAGGGAGCACATAATGAAATTTTTTTGGTATTACAATATCATATGTAAAAAATTGTTTTTACAGCAGTATATGTAAAAGGTTTTTACAGCAGTGAATGTAAAAGAGATTTTTACGCACAGCACTGTAAAATCTCAAAAGGAGACAGAGTAATTTCTTTTGAAGTTCTTGGTGAATCCCTCTGAGAGAAAGAGGATGAATTTTATATCAGAAATTTTATCTTAATGAATACAAAGCTTTTGTAAGTGTATGTAATACTCTGTTCTTAGAAATCAGTGATAACTTCCCTGTGCTAAGATCCTGGAGATAAAAAGAGCATTGTCTCTGTGTTTAGTTAATTTGTTTTTGGAATTTTACCAGAAAAATTCCCAACAGAAATTGGAGCACCTATTCTTTTTTGAGCATTGAAGTAGTTCAAGGAAGTCAGATTTTCGACATTGAGAGGTTGTTATGCTATCAGCAACGTGTGAATTGCATCAAATCGGTGGCAGCTCCAAGATTCAAACTATTCCGTGGCAACCTCCAATTGACATAGATAACACTTTCAACTTCAATCACCTCTGTAATGGAAAGTGTTTCTGTTTCCATTTCAAGTTCACCCGTTGCTTTGTTCTATGTAGTGTTTCTGTTTACACAAAAGTAGATACAGAGTGATATGTTTGATAGACATTTTTTTATGGCATGTCTGTTAAGGTAGCCAATTGTTGGAAACGATCAACAAGCAATGAGCTCTTGGATATGCGATTGCCATCGTGAAGACCATGGAAGAGAAGATTTGCTGCAATATAGGTTACGAGTGCGCATATTAGCTTTGGTTGAAAGATATATTGGACGTCAAAATCATGTGCCTATCTGAGAATTACTGCATCTGAGGAACATAGTTAGGACTGCACATTTTCTTTTGCCTAAGTCGTGTTGCCACATTACTTAAAGAATTCCATATTATTAATATTACTCCGATTTGTACTATACAATGTGAAAGAGGTGAACAAAATGGTTTAATTGGTCCGAAGGGATTTATAGAAGGAATCAAGTGTAGGTAATGTTCAGTATGGATGGTTGTTTAGAAGTTTAGCAATTGTGGATCTAAGGAAAGATTCTTCATTTGCTGAAGACGTGAGAGTGGTCTTCTAGTGAGGTTATGCGACAACTTGGGATGTTGTTCAGTAATTGACTTTGGGAGATCCGTGATTCGAGAGTTCGTGAGTGGAACTCGGGAATCCAATTTTCTGACTACACGTTTCCAAGGGTTATGAGACAACTTGATTGAGTTAGTAGCCTATAAGATTGACGTAGAGGTATGTAGTTATAATGGTTGACAGAACCATGTATGCAAATGACACCCTATTAAACTAGCGGTTGCATCGGTTAGGCACCCATGAATTCCGGTAGATGGTTGTTCCTTTATATGGATGTCGACATATTCTTTTTTCATGTTTGACCACAACTATAATTTGCTGATTGAGGTAAAGTAGCCATTGGGGGGGACTTGGAAAATATAATGCCTACTTGTCTTGGTTTCTAAGGAGCTTGTTAATTTTCTTTAAGAGTTGTTTAGATAATTCTTAGTTTAGTGTTTGGTTGAGAGACTGAGTTTATGTAGTTAAGATATAATTTCTATCTTTAATTAATTATTCATATATGTGGTGTATTTTTTGTGTTCACTTTGTTTTTGTTCTTCAAATATATAAGAGGAAATTATCTCACAGATTACCTTTATTAAAGGGAGGGAAATCCTGGACACCACGGTGGTGGTGTAGTTTTCCACTCATTGTAGGTTGGAAACACTGGGTAATGTTTTTGAAATTAGACATGGAGAAAGCATGCAACCGACTGGAATAGGATTTTATTTTGGTGTTGTTGGCTAGCAAAGGATTCTGATGATATAGCCATTTGTTGTTCAAATAATTTCGGGAAACATTTAATGTATGGAGTCTAATCATTGGCATTTACACAACACCTTGCAAATCTACAAGAGAATTAAGACAGGGATGCTCCATTATCCCTAAAATATTCATTTTAGTGGTTGATGCTTTATATACTGGCATATCAATGAGTAAACATTTGTAAAACGCTGAAGTGATACAATGATAATTCGTCAATGACACTATTTACAAAGATTGTGAAAGTCCATGCTTGTGAATGGTCCTCGGACAATATTGTTCAAACACAAGTGAATTCTGAAAATTCAAAGTTCATGTGTACCAAAGATCATGCCTTGGTCATTGCAAGCAAGCTTCAAGTACAAATACATAAAGTCGGGAAGACACCAAAATACTTGGAAATTATTTTTACAACTAGGTCATCTCAGGAGTAACACTGGTTGGCCTCTTCTCAAAAGATAAAGAGAAAACTAGATGCATGGATTGCTAGGTTCTTCAATTTCGCGGGAAGATTACTGATGCTAAATCCACGTGAACGTAGCTCCGTACTGTCTCTGTTTGATTATCCATGCCCTAAAACTAGTGTCGAAAAAGACAGATAACAATGGGGTGGGTAGGTTGGTGCATGGGTAGGGGTTCTGTTGGCAATAAAAGAATCCTATTGTGACTGCCTTTGCTGAATGGAGGAAGGAGTCCATCAGAGATCCTCTCCAATCCTTGCCCATGAATAGCAGGTTAAACTCTGGAAGCCAATGAAGAAGGCTTAACGAACTGTAGTGCTTAATCTCTTTATAAACCCAAGTGTAAGAAAGAAGAGTACAATACACATTGGTATGATGCTACCATATTTTAATGGGATCTTGGATGGAACCATATTTGAATAATTTTCTCAGACATAAGCTGAAGCGTCGGAGGAAGATCTATAAGGAATGCCTACTTTCTGCAACAAGTCTCCAGACTATTCTTGAAATCAGGCTTAAGAAAAAAGCACAGGCTAATTCTGTTGACAACGAAGGAACTACATCTCAATGATTTTGAGGCAATCTAATTTAACCAGCGAAGATTTCAATATTCCGCCAAAAGGGTTTGGTGGTCTTATGCTTTGATGCAGGAAAATGTGCTAATATGATGACTGAGCAAGATAGCTTCAGCCGCAACAGAAACTATGAGAACATGGAACCATAAGTTGGAGCTTTATGAAGGTGAAAACTGCAAGGACAACGGACATGTTCGCGGGTGTGGCACAAAATAAGACAAGTTTTGCTAATATCTTTTATGGAGTTGCTTTTGGATACAATAATCTTGTATTATTTACTATTTAGTCTGCTAAGATCTTTGATATTGTAGCTATTGATGTAAACAGGGAGAACGTAGGTGATGTACAAACAGGGATAATAAAAATTTGGTTTAAAAAGGCCCAAGTTAGACTTCTCTTGCTATTGATGGTGAAGATATTACTTTCAATTGTATGTGAAATGCAACAACAACACAAGGCCATGTGAGAACCAGTTGAGGGTTGCCAAAAATATCACAAACCTTCACCAATGAAGGCCATTGAGAACTCTCTTAACAATGAAAGAACTTTTAATGTTGGCAATTCATACACTACATCTTATCCTCACCTTGAAGTGTGGCAACAAATCAAATTAAAAGTGAACTTAGAAGCTTTTAGAAGTAGAGGTACTAATGATTGCCCTTACACAAGTAGAAGGCTAAGTCACCTAACATGGGGATTCGGGATTCGTAGGATTCGGGGATTCGAGTGTCGGATTCGTACACGTTGACTCCCGGGAATAGGACACGTAGGATTCGTTAATATATATATATATATTATATATATTAAAATTAGATGTTTCTTACACAAATTCTAATTAATGATACAAATTCATTGATTTCAAACATAGATCTTCATCTATAGGCTATAGCATGCATAGTACATACAAAATTCAAATACATGTCAGTGGTCACATAAATCATGATTCATAATTCATAATTTATAAATTCAAATACATGTCAGTGGTCGCATAAATCATGATTCATAATTCATAATTTATTTTAATGCAATGTAACCATCTCAAAATTTTGAAGGTGCAATGCCCTCCACATCTGTGTTTCACCATCATCCAAAAGAGGGATATGTCAATACCAGAGTATTTATATGAAGAAAACTTTGTCAAAGGTATTTTAAACCATCGGTCTTTTTTTCCATATGCATCCCTCTGGCACTTCCTCTGCAGTGTGCAAAATTGATGTTACCTCCAACACAAATCTTCAGGTAATGTTTGAAAAAAACATCTTTGACCTCCATATTCAAGAGATTCTCCTCCATAATTAATAGATAAACTTTAAACTGAAAGGACAATAAAACTCTGCATTTCTGAGTGATTTTTTTGGAAAATTAAGCATTGCATTCTGAGTCATTTTCTTGGGATTTGAATCCCAGAATTGGGTTTTGTTGTGCCCGTACCGGATTCGTATGGGATTCGTACGAATCTTGTACAGACACGTCGAATCCTATTCTGGGATTCGAATTTTTGTCGAATCCTATTTGATATGTAGGATTCGGATTTGACAGGGGTTTCCAACGAATCCGGTTACATAGGTAGATGGATACCTGCAGTGAATTTAATAATAGAGATGACTTGATCCCTCCAGATATTAAATTTACCATGAGAAAGTTGGAATGAGCATTAAAATCATTTGTAAGTGATGACTACTCTGGTGTTTGCATTTGCATCTCTAGCTTTAGAATTGCAAGTTTGTTTGACTATCACATCTAGAATATGGCATTTGGCATCCACTACCAAAGAAAAGGTTTGGGACCTCTTGAAGGTGTAAAAATTCCTACAAAACTGGGATAGGAAAACAGAGATAAAAATTCAAACTGATTGCATGTTTTAAATTTGTAAGGGGATTAGAAAATTGTTTCAGGTGGGTTGTGCTGATACGACTGGAGTGTAGTTGGTTGGGATTTGATAGAAGCTATAGTGGAAAGGCTAATGTTAACAGATTAGGATGACCAGATGGTATCAAAAGTTTAATATTGTGAGGGTCAAAAGGTAAATCATTTTAAATTTATGGAAATGTGCATTACTTTAAAAGGAAGGTACCATGCACTTTTAAACGTAAATCTCCAAAACTTCAGGACTTTGGCCATGTCAATAGACCCTTTAGGGGATTAGGCTCACTTCATGTGGAGGGCCCATATTACTTGGATTTTTCACATAAGGCTATACATGAAACTTATTTGGGTCTTCCAATCCACTCCCGAGTTTCTATCGAAATTCTTTGTTTGGGTTCGTTGTTAATGCAAACCTTTCAACAGTTGTCTAACGAGGTGTTAATTATGCCTGGACGCCCAAAAATCGTTGGAATTTGGTCATGTTTTTTTTTTTTTCAAAAAATTTACGAGTAGGAGTGGTTCAATTGTGTTTTTGATAGTGGAAATGGATTCAACACCATCAAAAAACCCTTGGGCACCCAAAACTTGGATTTCCAAAAATCAGGCAATAAGGAGGACTCTGTGCATTCCCGCGGAAGTTGTACATAAGTATGTGAAAATATCGCGACTCAAAGTTGATCCTCATCACTTATATATTTAGGCTAGACGAGATCCTTACCAACAATGGGAGAAGTACCATTTCTGATTAACTTTTGAAGATGTTCATGCACATATTGATGCATGGATAGATGAGTGGAACTGTTAAGATTCCAAGAAACTCTCCTAGGTTGTAGCTCGGAGATGCCTAGTAACATATAAATTCAACTATTGTTGCAGGTTTAATGGAAGGAATGATGGTTTGGTTTAAGCTAGATAACCACTTTCACTCTGTTTCACTCCAGACATGCATGAACACCCTCGGACTACAAGGCTTTAGACCACCAATGCTCACAGTTTTAGATGTTAGGTGAATATGGAGAATACTAACCACACAAGCAGATGCACAAGACCATGTGTTGGCCGGCTGCAACCAGTAAAGAAACCTGTAAATCTAATCTATTAATGCGAGGACAGGATGACAACTCTCCTGCATTAGATAGAAAGAAACCTGAGCAACCTATTCAGTGATGCAATCAATACTTTAACACAGAGATAAGATGACAATTATCTAGTGCTAAAGACCAAGAGCTCAAGAATACAACATATCAGGCACAAGCTTAGAATAAGACAAAAATGGATAGTGAGCAATTAACAGCAAAAGAAGCTTGTATTAGCTGAAAATGAAGATGAGATGTTGCAAGTGACAAAATGTCTACAGTCTCCAGAAGTTGAACCTTACATCAAATGCCAACCTCGATTACATCTTGCTTCTAGGTATTTATAAGTTTACATTACAATGGCCCTTGGATGTTTAGGTATGGAGGGGTCATAATTGACCACCAACCGCGTTTAACTGCCTGATGGAGTCTCTGAACGAAGTTGCTTGTTTCAGTGGGTGAATTCGATCTACTCAGGTGCTATGCTGTCCTTTTAGGCGGTTGGAGTACTCGTACCGGTGGAGTCCATGACTGATAAATTCAGTTACAAAGTCGTGCTTGTCCTTTTATCCTTTCGGCCATGCTTTCTATTAAATATGGTGGTTGGGAGTCTGACTGTGACTGATGATGGCAGAGCTGGTCGTCTCCTTCTTTAGGCAACAAAATGTCAGAGGACGTGGAATGCATGGGTAGGTGGATGATTTGGGTGAACGAGAAGAATGATTGTTGGATCGGGGAAATGGATGGCGGAGATGGTTCGACGAAGGCCATCGACTGAGGTGAGATGGGGTGAGTTCGGGCCGTTGGATCTTTAGCAGGCTGATCAGACGATCATCAGGTTACGAAGCTGCACGGATGTTTAACGGGTGGGATAGATTGGTTGGGCAGTAATGGTTTCCATTGCACCGCTTTCGGGTGTAAAGTGGTAAAAGCTCGGGGTCGAGCGATTCCATTCAGCGATCAGAGAAAAGCCGCTCTCATCGCGTGCTAACGCTCAATTAAGTTGCCGGCGCGATGAAAGTGAAGACCGTAAGATTGGGTGGAGATGCATCTGACGGTGGAAAATGGTTGAGCGGGTTGCCTTTATCGGGGGCGACGGGAGCCGTTAGATCGGTGGGGGGTGATCAATGACGAGGAAGCAAGGAGGGGTTTATGAGTGTGTGAGGGCATATGGGTAAGGTTTTATGGTGAGTTTGGGGTTTTGCGCTTGGAGCTAGGGCCCAAAGGGACTTTGTCGGGTTTTTAGAAGGCTTATTCAGGGAATGGGAAGGGTTTAGAGGTGAGCGAGTTGAAGGAAGAAAGAGAAAAGTGACCATTGCGAGCTCTCTCTGGACACAACTAACAGACCATGCTCCTTTCTGACCTTAGAACGTCAGTGCTGCATAACAGAGCTAACACTGGCTCCTTCTGGGGATGAAAGCCTTCCTGTGAGGTTTCAAGAACCGCAAACCATTGCCTTAGATACAAAAACAAGATCATCAATAATTCCTAGTGTTCCATTGGGCATGGAGTCTAATTAAGTGTACACTAAAACTTGTAAAAAGGACATATTTACAATGCTAAGGCCTAAAAAGCCTTAAACACAATAAACTTTCAAAAACCGCCCATTAATTGGGCCATCAAAAACTGTTTCTCCTTCTATACTTTGTAGCATGAAAGTATTGTTTCCCTGGACCTGAGTGATGACGAATGATCCTGTTCACAGAGCATAGAATTTACCAGGATCTCCCTACCTTTCCTTCAGTGCATCCCATTGGAGAAAACAGTCACCCTACTGAGAATTGACCCTTTCTACCTTTCTATGAAAGGTTCCTTTCTCTTGGTCAATGTGGACATTAGCCAATTCATCAAAGACTTGCAAAGGCCAGTTGATTTGATCACCTACCTCAAAAATTTTTGGGCATTTGACCTTATCAGGTAGAGATGGTTTATATTTCACCCCCTCTCTGTATGCTCTCATCCTTGGACGTGTTTTGTGGAAGCTTTTCTACACTTGCTGAATAATAAGGGCTGCTGTGTACTTGACTGTCTCATTTGTGGCCTGAACAATTAATATAAATGGTGAATCAACGTATTCTTGTGTGGGGGACACAAAAACTTCACCTACTCCTGTAGCTTTCTTATAACAAGCCTCGTCAAAGAAGGTGTCCCAAATCTGTGGGCCTTCTTCCTCTGTGATATGGCAAAATTCCTTTTCAAGCTGTGTGGAGGCTAACTGGGTAGGTTTCGTAATATCAAGACTGGGATTGCCCATGTCAGCCTTGGACATTGAATTATGGCTGGCTCCAGTGCCTAGGGGGCAATTATGAGGGATTTTATCTTAAACAGACAGAGGAACACAAGATGATGGGGAGCTGAATTCACATTTTTTGATCACTGGGCTGAGAATAACAGTAGGTTGGTCAATTTTCAGATTTTCATAGTCAGTGGAAGCTTGGATGATTTTAGGCTCAAGATCCTCAAGGATAAATTCCTTGAGGGACTCATTCTTCACTGGTTCAACCAGAGGCATGGGTATTCTTGGCTTCTGAATTTTTGATTGAAAACTGAAAGAAGAAGGGGAATTTTCAAAGCCTCTTACCTCTATGGCTGGAACCTTGAGGATGATAGGAGAAACTTCTGGTTGTTTATGCTTATTAGCATGTTGTTCTGTAGGGACAATAGCTTTATGAGCAGGAGCTTCTTTGACATTATTCATTATAGATCTCAGATCATATTGGTGTTGATCGACAGTTTGTAGAATAGCTTCACCATCCCATTTTTGGCTGATCTGACCATTGAATAATGACTTCTCATAGGCAGCTTTGGTTAAAAAAGGGGCACTGCCCTTGTCTTCCATACCATGGATCTCATCATCTTCTTCAAACTACTCTTATTCCATGACTGTATTTTGAAACGGGGTCTTCACCCTTTGGTCTTCATTGGCATCTTTGTTTCTTTGCAAAATCTGCAACTGCTCATTTGCTCTTCTATATGGATTTGGATTTAGAATAGCAAAGGTATTAGGAACCCTTTCTTTCCTGAATGCTGCTCAACCCTTAGGTTGGAGATTTCAGACGCTAATGACTCTATCATCTTGGCCATTTTATCGATCTTGGGATCTGAAGATGATGAGTGCTCACCCCTTTGCCTTCTTCTATCAGCATTACCTTTGAGCTTTTCTGCAACCATGATGTTTGACTTTACTTCCAAGGCTGCATCTTGCATATCAGCCAAAGAAGCGCATCTTCTCTCCCTCAATAGTAAACAGAAATAGGAATCGAATGCATTGGCATAGGTGAGTTTGGAAGAGGTGGGGGTAGGCTTCACTTCAGCTGGTATCTTGCTGTATATGCGATTAAATCTCTTATTGAAATCAGAAAGTAGCTCACCATTTTCCCTCTGTAAGTTCCCAAACTCAGTATGATAGTAGAGCAGATCTTTCTTATCCCCCAGTGCTTTAGGAACACATTGTCTAAGGCCTCAATGTCTGCTATGGACCTGGGGGTCAATTCTCTGAACCATTTTCTAGCCTCTCCATCTAGGCTTTGGACAAATACTCTCATCCACACATCATCTTCACTGATATCTAGGTTATCAGCATAGCTATAAAAAGACTCAAGGTGTTCTTCAGCTGTTACTCCCTTTGTACTAGTGAACTTAGGCATGTATTTCTGATGCTCTCCTATAGGCATGGCATTCAAAGGAACAAGAGGACTAGGGGTCCATACCTAGCATATATGATTCTTTCCATTTTGGTAGGTGCTTGTGGGCCTGCCATGACTGGGGTAGAGGGAAGGATACTGGAAGTTTGAAAGGTAGGGAGTTGAGAAATGACTGGCAGGGCTAAAGGAGTATGAAGGACTGGAAGGGAGGCTTTCTTTGGACTGAGATCCAAAGGGGAACTTATTGAACAAGGATCTTTATGAATCTCTGGGATTATTTCTTTACTGATAGTGCTAGGCTCTATATTTTCAACGTGTGAATGCTCAGTTATAAGCCTTTCTTGCAAAGATACTTAAGATTGTTTAGGATTACTTGATCATGATGCTCCTTTTTGTGATGTCTTTCTTTGCTTGACAATCTTCTCAGGGCCATGCACTGGGTCAGCTGGTGATTTCTGAGGATTTCTCCGAGTATGTCTCACAAACTGAGCCAGAACTGTAATGTGGAGTCGCCAAGAGGTTCGGCCTCTAGTAGAGTCGCCAGATAGATGATTACAACCAAAAATGTGTCCAGACTTTGTCTATCATCAAAGATGGATCTGTGTCATTCTCCCAGGAAAGCTGAGCTTCAATCTCCTCTCCCCAGCTACAACGCCAATTATGTTAGGATTCCAAGAAACTCTCCTAGGTTGTAGCTTGGAGATGCCTGGTAACATATAAATTCAACTATTGTTGCAGGTTTAATGGAAGGAATGATGGTTTGGTTCAAGCCAAATAACCACTTTCACTCTGTTTCACTCCAGACATGCATGAACACCCTTAGACTACAAGGCTTTAGACCAGCAATGCTCACAGTTTTAGATGTTAGGTGAATATGGAGAATACTGACCACACCAGCAGATGCACAAGACCATGTGATGGCCTGCTGCAACTAGTAAAGAAACCTGTAAATCTAATCTATTAATGCAAGGACAGGATGACAACTCTCCTGCATTAGATAGAAAGAAACATGAGAAACCTATTCAATGATGCAATCAATACTTAACACAGAGAGAAGATGATAGTTATCTAGTGCTAAAGACCAGGAGCTCAAGAATACAGCATATCAGGCACAAGCTTAAAATAAGAAGAAAATGGACAGTGAGCAATTAACAGCAAAAGAAGCTTGTATTAGCTGAAAATGAAGATGAGACGTTGCAAGTGATAAAATGTCTACAATCTCCAGAAGTTGAACCTTACATCAAATGCCAACCTCGATTACATCTTGCTTTTGGGTATTTATAAGTTTACATTACTATGGCCTTTGGCCGTTTAGGTATGGAGGGGTCATAATTGACCACCAACTACATTTAACTGCCTGATGGAGTCTCTGAACAAAGTTGCTTGTTTCAGTGGGTGAATCTGATATGCTCAGGTGCTGTGCTATCCCTTTAGGCGGTTGGAATATTCATATCGGTGGGCTCCATGACTGATAAATTCAGTTACAGAGTCATGCTTGTCCTTTTCTCCTTTCGGCCATGCTTTCTGTTAAATATGGTGGTTGGGAGTCTGACTGTGACTGATGATGGCAGAGCTGGTCATCTCCTTCTTTGGGAAACAAAATGTCAGAGGACATGGAATGCATGGGCAGGCAGATGATTTGGGTGAACGAGAAGAATAATCATCAGATCGGGGAAATGGACAACGGAGATGGCTCGATGGAGGCCATCGATCGAGGTGATACCGGGGTGAGTTCAGGCCGTTGGATCTTCAGCAGGTTGACCAGACGATCATGGGGCTACGGAGTTGCACGGATGTTTAACGGGTGAGGCGGATTGGTTGGGCGGTAATGGTTTCCATTGCACCACTTTCATGCGTAAAGTGGTAAAAGCAGGGTCGAGTGATTCCATTCAGTAATTGACATGTAGCGGCGGATGAGAGAGAAAAGCCACTCTCATCATGTGCTAACGCTTGATTAAGTTGCCGATAGGATGAAATCGAAGACTGTCAGATCGGGCGGAGATGCATCTGATGGTGGAAAATGGTCGAGAAAGTTGCCTTTATCGGGGGCGATGGGAGCCGTTAGATCAACGGGGGGTGATCAACGACGGGGAAGCGAGGAGGGGTTTATGAGCACGTGAGGGAATATGGGTAAGGTTTCATGGTGGGTTTGGGGTTTTGCGCTTGGAGCTGGGGCCCAAAGGGACTTTGCTGGGTTTTTAGAAGGCTTATTCAAGGAATGAGAAGGGTTTAGAGGTGACCGAGGTGAAGGAAGAAAGAAAAAAGTGACCATTGTGAGCTCTCTTTGGACACAACCAATAGAACATGCTCCTTTCTGACCTTAGAATGTCAGCGCTGCATAGCAGAGCTAACAGGAACAAAACATTCGAAGAGGAGCCAAGCATAGAAAATTTAGAAAGAAATGAGGATCAGGGGGAACAAAAACAACAACATTAGCGAGAGACAACACAGTCTACTAGACATCAAAATCCGAACTAGAGTGAGGAACCAGAATAGTCCAAGCCCCCATCGATGACACTAAATTTTGAAGATGTTGGAACTACAACAGGTATAGGAGTGAAAAAGACTAATGTAGAAAACATAAGAGAAGGTCCTTCCCACGTCTAGAAGAAATGAAAGGAGAGTCATATTCAATTCAAGTTGCATCTATTTTTGAAGATGATATAGAATAAATTGTTGAATAGGTGGATGAAAAGGCAAAGGAGGCACTAGGTAAGGTAGAGGAGACAATAAAAGAGGCTATTGGAAGGGTGTTGTTGGATCAAAAGCGTAGATTGGAGCTCTTAGGAAAGTTGCTTGAGATTGTTAAGTTATGTTAATTTTTTTGATTGTTCTATGCTGTATTAGTTACTTTAGCCCAATTTACTTCTTCATTAACAATGCATCCAATTAATAACAATGTAACCAATCAAAAACTGTAACTGAAGATAGAACAATATATGCAATAACAAACAAGACAATAACACAACCATAAGAGACAACAGATTGGTCAGGGACCAGGGAAAACCCCCACAAGGGGGAACCCTTTTAAATCTTCTTCTTTAATAGATCATCATAAAAAGTTTCCAGCAAAGAGTACAATGAGCCCAATACATATATTTGCAGTGGAGATTTAAAAAATAGATCTAAAGATCTACAAATCTATATAACAACAAAGAGAAACCTAGATCTACAAGATCACTGAAGTCAACTGTCAAACCTAGGGTCAAAACCTTGGACGCTCTCAAAAAAACTGACTGCGTGCATTTGAAAATATTTGGATGCTCTCTCGACCACTGTGTGAGGACGTCTGTGATTGCTCGGATGCTCTCAAGAAGACTTTGTGCATGCATCCTGGGTCAAACTTATCCAGATCTACTCCAAACCCTCGGACGCTCTTTTCCAATTAGTGTGCGTGCGTCCGGGATTGCCTAGATGCTTGCAAGACCACTTTGTGTGAGCATTTGGGGACTAATGTAGCCCGATCTTCCTTTAAAACCCTAAACAATCCCTTGGGCTTCTGTGCCAACATCTAGGGCTCTATGGACGCTGTCTTGACCACTGTGTGCCAACATCTAGGGACTAAAATTCCCAGTTTTGTGCCAATGTCCAAGGATTAGAAAACCCTAGATCAATGCGAGCTTCACCCCTATGATTTCAGACCCTTGTGCGAACTCCTTCCATTAGAATTGTGCAAACCAAGACAAAAGAGAAGAATAGAAGATGGCTTGACCAATGTGATGAAATGAGCTTGAGGTTGCTTCTATTTATAGGCTTTCCTGAGGGTCCACTTTGGGTTGAGGCCGACCTAACCAATTTCACATGTGCTTAGGGCCAACACATTCCATAATACATGTATGAATAAAATAATTCATAAATCAACTTCCGATTTTGGTCCTCTCGAAAAAAGGAATTTATTGCAAGCATCATCTCGGTCATTTGAGCTGTCCAATGTGGAATTTGACCCTATTTGCAAAAATTAATGAGTCAACTACTACACAATTGAATGCAATTGAACCATGTGAATAGATGGAGGCTCAGAGTGTGCACGATATTTTGGAACCACAAGTGGATACATCTGCCACTTCTGAAGAGCGCCAAGCGACCTAGATCTCTTTGCAAGCCATAGAGTGGCCTATTGAAGAAGTGTCCCAACCGGTAAAAGGTTTGACTCATATCAATTTAATTTTGTCTCAATTATCTTTCGATCGATTACATCAATTGCAAAACAATGTTATGATAGAAATTCATTCATGCACCACAACTACAATGCTCAAGTTAGTTCAAATGCTCACTATGTAGGAACTATTGCAACAAGACAAGGCACAATTAGCAGAAGTGTTAAAATTGGAAACTAGGACCAAACTCCATGCGGGTCATCTTATTTATGAAAACTGTTATTTTTCTTGGATTCCTCTCGTCGAGAGGTGTAGGATTGATCTAAAGATCATTCGATTCCAACATGTATTCATAGAGATATGAATTTATTTGTGTTATGGGTCAATTCGTCAAGGTTGGCCAACAACCAAATTACCCCCATCTATCCTCAACGTTTTACTATAAAAAGAGGTGGCTTGCAAGTCATTTGTAACACCTCTTGTGATCTCTTCCTCTCCACTTGTCTTTGGGTTTTGGTGGGAGGAGAGATCTTAAGATGATATGCTGCCCTAATAAGAAGATGCCCTAACTCCTAACACTGGCATGGAGATGAAGGCCTAACACAATTATGAAGATAGGCTCTACGTTTCCCTAATATGAAAGTCCTAACGCAATCAATGAAGTAACCGTAACACTGTCATGGAGGACAACCCTTGACACGGTCAGGAGGAGCTTTAAGGAGAAACCTATATACACTGCCAATGGATGCTCCAAAAGGAGTCCTAGTTGTATTCTTCTCACACAGTTAGACGCAGTCCTATACCATAGCCACAGATAAGAATGAGGGCTCTTCGCTGTCAAGGAAGGAGCTCCATATTTGCTATCCTAAGGTGGCCCTAATACGCAGCTAAGAGGAGTTTTATACTAAGCCAATATAGGCCCTAATCCATAGCTACAAAGCTTCCCTAGCTACTATTTATCTAGCCCTTAATCCACAGTCAAGATATCTTAGACACAACAGCAAGAATGGGTCTTATATTGTATGCTTTGGTCAAGTAATGAAGCCACTGTTATATTTTGACAAATTGAATAGCATATGTAAATCAATAAGTACTGATAGCTAGTGATAATGTTGTTTGTTGTCCATATGCTTATCTTGCTGCTGAGCTAGGCTATAGGCCATAACTAACAACAAAGGTTTTCAAGGGTTGTCTAACCGATGCATTATCAAGTCAGACAACTAGTGTAGTAAGCAGTCCTATAATGTTGCGTTCATTGAAGGACTGTATGAAGGCCAGATGGACTATGGGATGATGGATGCAACATGATGTAAGTGCAACACGATGGGTGCAACAAAATGATAAGTGCAACGTAAGTATGTTGGGTGTAGCATAATGATAAGTAAAGCATGATGGATGCAACATGGTGATAATGAATGCAACACACTATAGGATGTAGCATGGTTGATGCAGCTCACTGTTGGGTGCAACATGGTGATGATGAGTGAAACATAGTGATGATGAGTGCAACATAGTGATGATAAGTGCAACATAGTGATGAGGTGCAACATAGTGATGAGGTGCAACACAGTGATGATGGATGCAGCATGGTGCAACACAATGATGATGGACATGGTATGATGGGTGCAACATAGTGATAGGTATAGCATGGTTCAGATCTGCTACCTCAAGTGTCATCTTCTTAGGGAAGATCTCTGCTCTTATTTTGACAAGTCAAAATGTTGACTTATGATGTATATGTATTATCTCTCTCTTAGTTGAACTATTGAAGAACATAAGAAGAATTGATCAAGGGTTTCCCCACATTGGGGTTTGTCCCTGGCTGGCACCGCATCTTATGTCCTCTTGTCTTGGATTGTTTTCTGCGATTTATATTTATGTTCTATCTGCATTTTACTATCATGCTAAATGTGATTGCTAATCTGTAACTAATATTGAGCTAATATGGAAAATTGAAGTAAATTTTCTCTAAGCATATAACATACCTAAAACTAACATGGAATCGGAGCTGAGGTGAAGACGAATCCCAAGCAAGAGTGAAAGAGCAATCACCGAAGATAGTTGGACAAGGTCAAAGGCTCAATGGGTTCCTCATCCCACTTAAAATTCACCAAGGGTGAAGTCGAATCAAAGAAGATTATCAGAGTGGTGCAGCAGAAGCATTTGGTGGCCTACCTAAAGGCCACTTCAATGGGAAGTCCAGATCTAAGGGTGGAAGGAAAGTCATATGCCTTTCTTGCAATAAGTTTGGCCATTATGCGAAGGAGTTTCTGAATAGAAGGGACACATCACTTGATGATGATAACAATCATTCCAGGGGCATCTTCAAATATTGAAGGAATGACAGGTACAATGGAAAAGGAAAAATAAATGCAGGTCATCAGGGAAATGAACGACTCTTCAAGAAAGCAAGGATCTCCAGGTATGAAGAATCAAATGTTGTTTCAAATAAGCAAACCCTCTTCACTACCTCTCCTCTAGACACTTTGGAAAAGTGGTATATTGATAGTGGTGCTTCAAGGCACTTCACCGGACACAGGGAAGTGCTCTCTAATCTGATAGAGAAGGAAACAATCATGGAGGTTATTCTTGGAGACGATGCCACCTATCCCGTAAAGCGTGTAGAGAATGTTAATCGTTAATTGGATTAGGGTATATGTACCTGATCTCAAGAAGAAATTGGTGTCCATTTTGGAAATGGAAGACATTCATCGATGGAAAGGTACATATTTGAAAAAGGAATTTTTAAAGATGCTTTTACTCTTGAAGTTCAGGGTTAACAATTTGTATCAAGTTGCAGGAAGTCCAATGGGGACCATGTCAGTTGATACATCTCTTCTATAGCACCGGAGGTTTGCTCATTATGGGGCCCTACTCGATGTGAGTCAGATGGTGAAAGGGATGCTTGAATTCAAGAAGAGCATGGAGGTACATGTCTAAGATGTACCAACATAAAACTTACAAGGGGACCATTTCCCTCATGTAATAGCAAGACCATGGATGTGGATCAACCTGAGGGGTTTGAGATTCATGATTAGGAATCTCACATATGCAGGTTGAAGAAAGCTCTCTATGATTTAGAGCAAACACCCCGGGCTTGATATGAGAGGATTGTAGCTAGATGATGACGCTGAAATTCACTAGGAGTGAAGCCGATCCAAACCATTGCTTGAAGGTTGTGGATGATAGACCTCTCATACTGGTACCTTATGAGGACAACCTATTTCTGACAGGTGTAGACCTTCTCATTTGCAAAAGTAGAAGGGAGTTGGATTCCAGATTTGGAACGGCGAACTGCAAGCCCATGACTACCTCGATGGAGCTTAACTTTAAGAAGTTATGTGGTAGTGTTGTCGGACCTGATTTGGGAAATGTCTATGAGTTTCATAAAATCATACTAGCATTGATGTTCTTGGTGAACTCCCTTCCGGATATATGTTTTGCAGTTATCTTGTTGAGATCATATATGGTTGAGCCTCACTGGATTAGTGCCAAGAATCATTTGAGATATCTTCAGGGCACAATCTCTCATGGATTGAGATACACTGCCGGAAATGTGAAGTTGCATGGTTATTCTAATGCTAATTGGGCAAACAGTGTGGAGGATCGCAAGAGAAATTATGGGTGTTGGTTCTCTTTGGATTCTGCTTCGATATCCTAGATGAGCAGGAAGCAGGAGTCGGTTGCTTTGAGCACCGCTGAGGCTAAATACATAGCTGGGAGTATGGCCTCGCGTGAAGATGTCTGGTTGTGGAAGCTCTTTAGTGAGTTGCTTGGGTACGTGTTGGATATCATCGTGATCTTCTGTGACAACCAGAGGGGGATTTGATTGTTGAGGAATCCCGTGTTCTATGATCGCTCCAAGCATATAGACATCACATACCACTTTATCTAGGATATGGTACAATGAGGAGCAAGAAGGCTCCATCACTTTGGGACTGATGTGCAGGTCACCGATATTTAGATGAAGCCCCTGCGAAAGGTCAAATTATTGACTTTTCGAGAACAACTAGGAGTTGCGGAGAAAATCTCTCTGAAGGTATAGTGTAATATGGACATTGAGCTCTGGGAGCTCCGGGGGGCTTAGGGGTACTTCTTGGAGCAATGAGAAACCATAGGTTGAGTGGTTCAACCTTCCCCTAGTGGTCTGTGATGTAGGCAAGATGAGTGGTTGATCCTTCTCCTACTGAGATACAATCATAGGGTGAGTGGTTCAGCCTTCCCCTAGTGATTTGTTGTGTACAGGGTGAGTGGTTCAACCTTCCCCTAGTGATTTTTTGTGTATAGGGTGAGTGGTTCAGCCTTCCCTTAGTGATTTATTATGTACAGAGTGAGTGGTTTAGCCTTCCCTTGGGATACCTCGTGGCGACATGTAGGCAGGATGAGTGGTTCATCCTTCTCCTGCCGAGACATCCTACCCATGCAGTCTGGGACTCATGGGAAGTACCTCTCTTCTGGCCAATGATTAGGGAAACAGGGATAGGGACCATAGTAGTACCGATGGATGCATCGTGTAACTACCATACTCCCTATGCTAGGATGATATTGCTCTGGGATCAGTTGGAACTGACTTCGGGTCAGTAAGAGTGATATAACTCACTCTCTCTTTGGAACTGGTTTAAGATTAGTAAGAGTGGTATGATACACTCTCTTTATTTGGAACTGATTTCAGATCAGTAAAAGTGGTATGACACACTCTCTTTATTGGAACTGACTTCAGGCTAGTAAGCGTGGTATGAGACACATTCTTTTATATGGGCCTAACTTTGGGTCAGTAGAGGATGGTATGGTACATTCTCAATCACTTCTTCTTCTTTTTAGTTCAGTAGATCAGAGCAGTGCAGGGCACTGATGACAGAGATATTACAGTCTGGCAGATGGATTAGCTGATGGAGTTCTCCCTAGTTGAGAGGGAGTGTTGAAATTGGAAACTAGGGCCAAAAATCCAGTAGGTCATCTTATTTATGGCAGCTAATGTTTTTCTTGGATTCCTCTCGTCGAGAGGTGTAGGATTGATCTAAAGATCATCTGATTCCAACATGTATTCATAGAGGTATGAATTTATTTGTGTTATGGGTCAATTTGTCAAGGTCGGCCAACAACCAAATTACCCCCATCTATCCTCAACGTTTTACTATAAAAAGAGGTGGCTTGCAAGTCATATGTAAAACACCTCTTGTGATCTCTTCCTCTCCACTTGTCTTTGGGTTTTGGTGGGAGAAGAGATCTTAAGATGATACGCTGCCATAAGAAGAACATGCACTAACTCCTAACGCTGGCATGTAGATGAAGGCCTAACACAATTATGAAGCTAGGCTGTATGCTGCCTTAATATGAAAGTCCTAACACAGTCAATGAAGTAACCGTAATGCTGTCATGGAGTACAACCCTTAACATGATCAGGAGGAGCTTTAAGGAGAAGCCTATATACACTGCTAATGAATGCTCCAAAAGGAGCCCTAGTTGTAGTCTTCTCACACAGTTAGACGCAGTCCTATACCATAGCCGCAGACAAGAATGAGGGCTCTTCGCTATCAAGGAAGGAGCTCCATATTCGCTGTCCTAAGATGGCCCTAATACGAAGCTAAGAGGAGTTTTATACTCAACCAATATAATCCCTAAATGAAGGCCCTAATTCACAGCTACAAAGCTACCCTAGCTGCTGTTTATCTAGCCCTTAATCCATAGTCAAGAGTCCTTAGATGCAACAATAAGAAGGGGCCTTATATTGTATGCTTTGGTCAAGTAATGAAGTCACTATTATATGTTGAAAAGTTGAATATCATATGTAAATAATACATACTGACAACATGTGATAATGCTATTTGTTGTCCATATGCTTATCTTGCTGCTGAGCTAGGCCACATGCCATAGCTAACAACAAAGGTTTTCAAGGGTTGTCTAAGCGTTGCATTATCAAGTCAGACATCTAGTGTAGTAAGCAATCCTATAATGTTGCGTTCATTGAAGGACTGTATGAAGGCCATATGGACTGTGGGATGTATTGCAGTATGCATATAGTGATGATGTAGGTGACAACGTGATGATGGATGCATCATGATGTAAGTGCAACATGATGGGTGTAGCATAATGATAAGTGCAACATAAGTATGTTGGGTGCAACATAATGATAAGTGCAACATGATGGATGCAACATGGTGATAATGAATGCAACACACTATAGGATTAAACACACTGTTGGGTGCAACATGGTGATGATGAGTGCAACATAATGATGAGATGCAACACAGTGATGATGGATGCAACATGGTGCAACACAATAATGATGGACACGGTATGATGGGTGCATCACAGTGATGGGTGCAACACAGTGATAGGCATAGCATGGTGCATATCTGCTACCTCAAGTATCATCTTCTTAGAGAAGATCTCTGCTCTTATTTTGACAAGTCAAAATGTTGACTTTTGATGTATATGTACTACCTCACTCTTTGTTGAACTATTGAGAACATAAGAAGAATTGATCAAGGGTTTCCCCACATTGGGGTTTGTCCCTGGATGATGCCACATCTTGTGTCCTCTTATCTTGGCTTGTTTTATGCAATTTATATTTATGTTCTATTTGCATTTTACTGTCATGCTAAATGTGATTGCTAAACTGGAACTGATATTGAACTAATATGGAAAATTGAAGTCAATTTTCTCTAAGCGTAGAACATACCTAAAATTAACAAGAAGAGAAGGAAAATGGCATATATAGTGATATGGGATTATGTGCAATAGTGGAAGTGGCATATTAGCAAGTTGTAGTTGACCCTATGGAGGAAAATGCTAGATCATAAATCCAAGTAATGAAAATTGGATAAATTACTCAAGCATTGAAAACGTAGATTGAGGAGCTCAAAGCATAGAAAAAGGCATATACACCATCAAAGGAGAAGAAAAACTGAGCAGAAGAAAATAAGGATTTTTCCCATTTTCCGCAGATACGGAAATAAATGGAGCAATGTCGAATTCTATATAGCGAGGGAATTAATGTATGGACCAAGATATTGCAGAATCAAGATTTATGAGATATCACACAAAGCATTCAAGTTGCAGATCAAAAGTACGATGCATTGTTTCCAACCTGGTTTAGTTACTCCAAGTTAAAGCTGATCACTATAGTTGAGAAATTGCAGTTGGACAAGAAGGTTAAGAGAATGATGGCTGTCAAGCAGGAATTATCATGCAAAGTGGAAGAATTGCAAGAAGTAGCCATGCATATTACTTTCAAGGTAACAACCATACAAAATGAGACCAATTCCATCATTGGTGCTACTGAGCCAAAATTTGCCTCTCCCATTCCACTTGAGGCATCTATCTTGTTATTTCATATTATGCTTAGATGCATCCATAGGTTGATAGTTTGCATAACTCTCTTGGGGTTTTAGAACAAATTACTAAGGAGAAAATCTTTCTCATTGAAGTCAGGTTGAGTGGCTCGGGACAAACCACGGGTGAGTGTTGGGGGCCTGTCGGGTCTAGCATTGGGAAAGAAGAGATGTTGGAAGAAAAAGGCAGAATTTTGAAGCAGTTTTGGGTGTGCACACAAGAGAAGAAAAGCATTAATAGTGAATTGGATCATCACACAATTTTGGTTAGAAGTGCGTAGAATCAATGCAAATTGGATAATTGTGCAAAAATAAGCAACACGAAGAGAAAAAAGGTGGGAATGACTAAATTTGATTGTATCACCTTTCTTGTGTTTGATTCGGTCTAGTTTAGAAATTGTGTCATGTTTTCCCATGGTAGTAGTATTCCTGGGTATTTCCCATGGTATTCAAATGTATGCATTTTGGTATCAAAAGGAAAAAGATGTTGGAAGAATAATTTGTTATTGATGTCAAAGGACAAATTTATAAAGATAAGAATGATATATGCTTAAAGAGGACTCAAGGCCTTTCCAACAAGTAATTGGATGTCTCCTAACTCCTCTTCATTTAGGATAAATGAATTTTCTAAGTAAGATAACCACATATGGCAACCTTTCAAGTAAGCCTACTTAAAATCAAGTTGGTTGTATCTTGAAGATGCTAGCCCTATTTGGGGCATCCTGACTAGTATAAATAAGACACAATTTGACCTCATTTGACATCCACTCATAAAAGCACAAGCAAGACAGGGAGCTGAGGCAATTCAACCTAAGAAAGATAGGTTCATATCTCATGAACCTTGTGTTGTGAAGAAGAAGCACTGGTTTTGGTTTCTAGTTTCTTTGGATTTTGGGTTATGTTTTTTGGTGACACATTTGATTAGATTTTGGAGCTTCCTTTTGGGCTATTTTTGGAACATTTTTTTTGTTGTTGAGAATTGGGCTTAGAGTAGCATATATTTGGGGATTCTAGTGGCTCAAACTTAATTTGGCCCTTTAAAAGAAATCCTCGACCTTGTAAAGGAGAAAACTTCGAACTTGTGATAAGATTCATATGTGTGGAGAATTTAAGACTAAAATTTTAGCCCTCTGTGGACTGATTCAACCTTCTAAGGTCATATTCAGGTCTGTAATTCAGCCGTCTATGATAAACTTCAGACTTGAGGCAAGAGTGAAATTCAACCTAAGGAAGGGACAATATTCGACCTCCTTCGGATAAAACTTGGCTTGTATTTTTGACTATACTTGGAGCCAACCATGGATCAATTGTTGAGTAGACCTTATATCAATTTATGAGTGGAATTTGGATTGGTTTTAGGATTAGGCCTTAAGTAGAACTTGGATCAAATTCTTGAGAAAAAATTGACTAGATTTTGGATCATAATTTGAGTAGACTCGAAGAAACTTTGGAGCAAGCTTGTTGAAGTAAACTTGGAAACACTTCTTGAGTTGACCTAAAGCTGAATTTTGGAGCACTTGTTGAAGAATTCTTATGGTCATCTTTGAGGTAGACCTTGAAGAGTAGTTTGGAGAATATTATTAAACACTTCTCAAGCAACTTTTGAAATATATTTGGAATAGACTTTGGAGAGGATTTTTTTTTGGCTGAAATCTTGAAGCAGTGTTGGGATAAAGTTTAGAAGTATAAGTATTATTATTTTTTTTTTTTCTATTATTTTATTTAATTAATTAATTAATTAATTTAATTTTTTAATTATTAATTAATTTAATTTAATTTATATTATTATTATAATTATTATTATTTTTATTTTTATTTATTATTAATTTTTTTTTTTGATTAAATTTTTTTGATTTTGTTTATTTGATTTTGATTTTGATTATTTTGATTTTGATTTTTATTTTTTTTAATTTATTAATAATTTTTAAATTTAATTTTTTTTAATTTTAATTTTAATTTATTATTATTATTATTTTTAATTTTTATTTTTAATTTATTTATTTTAATTTATTTATTTATATTTTATTTATTTATTTATTTTTGTTTACGGTTGAGAAGCCTAATAGGATTCGTGTCCTCATTGAGACCAAGTTGATGCCTGGATTTATTTATGAGGATTGGATTCCTCATTCAAGGTTGGTGCCTTGAAGAAGTTAGAGATTTTGTTGTATGCATTGGAGCTTGAATTTTTGTAAAAGAGGATTGGATACCTCACTATATTCATCGATACAATTATCTTCTTATTCTACTTCTTGTGTTCTGGTTTAACTTGTGATAAAATATTAACTGACATAATATAACAATTGAAATAAATACTTATTCACCCCCCCTCTTAGTATTTCCAACAATTGGTATCAGAGCCAACTCCTTCAAGATCAACCCAACAACTAGAAGAGGAGTTTTGATTAACAATGGCCAGTAAGGAAGCACTTAAGGGTGGAAGCAAAGAAGGATTTCTAAAATGAAACAAATAATCCACAAGAAGTAAGTCAAGAAGAAGTATAAGGATTAAGTAAGTCAAGAAGAAGTATAAGGAAATATGGATGAACTATTGATTAGCGCCATTGAAGAAAATGAGAGACTTAGGAAAAAGGATGGAAAATTATCTCAGGAAATCATCTCTCTCAAAATCGAGAAGGAAGAAGTGAAAATAATAGAAGAAGAGTTCTGAAATTAACTAAAGGGAAAGGAAGAAACCTGTGAAAAATTAGCAAAAAAAGTCATATCTTAAAAATGGAGTTGGATAAAGCCAACAAGAATTTGAAAAGTTCCTAAACCTTGGAAAACATACTCAACTTCCAAAGGCCACCATATGATAAATTTGGACTTGGCTATACATGAAAACCTTCCAATTCTTAAGGAGACACCAATGGTCTTCATGAAGACAATCCAATAAGTTTCACTGATTTCATTAAGGGAACTTATCTCAACAAATCTTCATACAACAAATTTCATTGAAGAAATAAGAATCATCCCCTTTGTGAAATGAATATCCCATCAAGGCAAGACTACACCGACAAGTATCAAACTATTTTTCTTGGAAAATGTTTCTATTGTAAAATTTTGGTCATCAGTAAAAACAATGCAAGGTGTTATAGGCCATTTTGTTACATATGGTAAATAGGCCTACAAACCGGATCAATCAACATCCGTGAACATGTTGTCATCATCCATTCACAAAACCCTAAGCATGACCTTTCCAAAATGTTTGAGTTTCTGGGATTAGTTGCTCAAAATCAATGGTTTTATCCCCAACACACCTTGCACATTTATCCCCCTGCTTTCAACTCTAGTTGCTCCCCTTTTCACTTGCGTTGACCAACACTTGTTGCTCCCTTTTGCAGGTGCAATGATTCTATAAATTCAAAAAAATTAAAAAGAATTCTGAAGCTTGCTCTTCTAGAAGCTTCCAAGGGTTGTTTTAACTCTTTACCATGGATAAGAAGCTCGAATCCTATCTGATGCTATCTTGGATACTTCATCTCTTATCCCTTGAGCTCATCCTCCCATCATATGTGGATCTCAAGCCCATAATGGAAAATCCTAAACTAGCACTCTTATCCTATAAATTTACTGCCATCCATAGCATCAAGGTTGGATTTTGGAGATTGATAGTGCCCTTATGCTACTGCCTTGAACCTAAAGGAGTCATCATATCACTGCATTAGGGTCGATATTGAGGTGTGCTTTGTGAAAAGGAAGGACAAGTCAATTTGGGGAGACATCTACAAGATCAACTACTATTTATGGTTGTAAACTCTCTCTTATTTCTATTAATACAAAGAGTATATTGTTTTCCTATATTTGTCATGTTATGTTTGCACTCATATATTTCAATTCCTTGCTGATTCATTGAATAGGGATGTTAGATTATGTTACTTGGTTGTTCTGGATCCTTTGCTTGTTTTAGTCGTGTGTGTAGGTTCTAATTATAACACTTGGAGTTACAATTGGAGCTTACAAGCGAGGAGGAAGGTAAGCTTGTTACATATTCGAGGTGGGCTTCTTTCCCATTCTCTAACTCCTCTAAGGAAAACTCTATGTTCTTTGTCTTATGTTGTTCTAGATCAGTCCACTAGGTCTAGGGAATTCACCTTTATCCGTAATCATAAATTCCGCATAACAAATTGGCGACTTTGCTAGTAATCAATTTCTTCCCTTAGTGGTTTCCTTGACCTTAGCACATTTTTCATCTCTTAAACCAACCTTGATTGATTCACTCAGACCGTGATTGACCCTAGGAAAACCCTTCTCTAAGCTAAGTTTGTTTTTTTTGAAGTATTTTGGCGGAATTCGCCTTAGTGCACCCCTTGGTTTGGAGACAAAGTGCTTCAATGCACTCTCTCTTTCTCTTCACTTGCATTTCAGAGAAATGGTGCATGTTCTGCACTTGCGCTGATCCTTATAATATGCAAATAATTTGTTTTCTTTCCTTGCTCTCTAATTTGCTTTGGTCCAACTTGTTTTCCTTCTATCCCTGAGTGTGTCTTTGTCTTTGAAAGTCCTTCATTTAGTTTTATTTTGGTTTCAATAGCCTTTGATAATAATCTGTTTGGATTTTGCTTTGTTCTTGTCATTTAGGTCATTTGCAAACTTTTTCTTGATCATTGATTGCCTGAAAAAATTGATATTACAATCATCATTTTATGTGGTTTCTCTTATCAGCGATTTAGCAAGAATATTAGTTTTCATTTCATTTGAAGATTAAGAGGATTGAAAAGAAAAATCTTATCATTTTGCATTTGAGGGTTTTGTGTGTGAAATTAGAAATTGGAATAGTTGCATTAGGGAAATTTGCTTAACTAATTTTGTTTTGCTGCATTACTCTTTGTTTCTTCCCTCCCGTACATAGATTTTCATTGAAAATGAGATATTTCATTTTATTATGATAGATTGCATTTTTAAGATATTTAGGTGAAATTCGCGATGAACCTTGAAAATTGAAACTTAATTCAAAATAAAATTTAAAATTTATTGAATCAATATTAAGGATCATATGAAACATTAACACAAACATCTAGAGGTCTAGGCTAGAGACGTGTTCTAGTGTCTACAAACATAGGAGTTGTCATTTTTTTCGAGCGTTGCATTCTGGGGGTGATATCCCATTCCATGTACTAGGTGTATAAGACCGTTCTCCAGGTACCTCTGTGTATATTGGATGGTGCTACACACATGAAAAGTATATGGGAATTCTCTCATCGTACAATTATGCATTAGACAACACTAACACAGATGGCACTTCCACGTACCTTCAGGTATATTTTGGAAGTCCACACTAGGTTTCCATCCTCACCTTAGGTAACTGAGTTGACTGCCTTCTACAATGTGACACACCAAACACAACATTCGGGGAGATTTCCTTCATGTACGTAAATCCTTGATTCTCCAAGGTGGTATATTGAATTTCACAGTTCCTTGGTAAACCCTTTTGCCTAGTTACCCCTTTCTGATTTATTTTTGTTGTTAATTTTCAAAATTTATTAAACCAACGTGGAAGAACAATCTCCTCAACCCCATTGTTTGCATAGGACACAAAGATTGCCTCCTCTTCCACCTGAGGCAACTCCCGGACATCGTTAGAAGAATAAAAAGATGCAACTACCTAATCTGGTGCCTCAAAAGCTACTCCTTTTGGACCTACATCTGAAATTGACCAACCAAAATAGTCTCTTCCTGTGAGTGCTGAACTCGAGATTACTTCCCATTTAGATGGTGAGTTTGACACAGTTGAAACAGAAGCACCTAATATTTTATTAGTTGAGGTTATTGAACCTAAGAATCCTAAATTAGTTATAATAGGTTGGAGAATAATCAAAATGGAAAATCTTTGGACAAAAGTGGTGAAAAGGAAATACATAGACCCTACTCCTTTAGAAGAATGGATCAGGAACCCAATTAAGAAGGAGAAAAATGCTTCGGTGGTGTGGAAAGCCACAGTGGAGGCATTCAAGGTGATTGAACAAGGGCTGGCCTGACAGATTGGAAATGGGGAAAACCTGAGGATAGGGAAAGATCCTTGGGTTGGTTGCAATGAAAATTTTGCACTTTCTCCTGGTCTAATCAGACATCTAGAATCAAAAGGCATCTTGTATCTAAGTCAGGTCGAGAAAATTGGTTTCTCTTCTATATGGGGACAAGCTTGGAAATCTGGAGAAGATTTAGGTCTACGGCCAGCCTGGTGGAACGAGTGGAAGGTATACATCGAAGAGCTAACTCGGTCAAATGTAAGAATAAGGGACAGACAGGATCAATTGGTTTGGGCACATGCGGAAAATGGATCTTACTCCCCAAAATTCGGGTACAAATTTCTAATGACAAAAAAAGGATAGGGAGAACCAAAATGGTGGGTCAAACTGATATGGAAACTCAAATGCCCAACAAAAGCCAAACTTTTCTTTTGGTGTATTCTAAAAAGGAAAATTCCTACATGGGATATACTTCAAGCTAGGTATAAACAAGGGTCGGGGAGATGTCCTCTATGCAAGTTAGAATCTGAAAACATAAGACATCTGTTCCTTGCATGCCCTTTTGCCAAAAAAGTTTGGGCAGAGGTCGAAAAACTTATTGGAAAATAGGTTGAATGGGAGGGGGAAAATGTTCAGGAGGTATGGGATAAAGGGTGGCGCAATTATCCTGAGGGGAAAATGAGAAATTTACCACCTATCATATGCTGGGGAATCTGGATTGCAAGGAACAGGAGTATTTTTATGGAAAAGGAAACCACAACCAAATCTATAGCGATTCAAAGTACTTCTATCCTGGAAAATATTCCTGAATCAGAGGAGGAAAGAAATACTAGGCAGATAAGGGAGGAACAGATCAGAGAAGGAATCCCGTGGGCATATTTTGACGGGGCTTCAAAGAACAACATAGCAGGAGCAGGGATGATTATCCATTTAAACGAAACCCAATCTTTAAAAGCTTCAGTAGGGCTAGGCACGGGGACAAACAACTTTGCAGAACTCTCAGCCTTAAAACTTCTTCTATGCTGGCTCATTCACAGGAACATCCGCACGGTTCAAATCTTTGGAGATTCTTTATCTGTCATTAAATGGGTCAATGGACAAAGTAGATGTCACAGTTATATGCTCAGACCTTTATTAGAAGAAATTCAGTCCTTGAAACTCTCTTTTAATGTGTTTTCAATTTGCCATATTTACAGGGAGCGAAATGTTACAGCAGACAACCTTTCTAAGGAAGGTTTACAACAGGTTATGGGTAGTTGGAAAGTAGTGGAAGAAGCTCATGGATGGATTTGTGTGTCGGATTAGCCACCTCACACATAATATTTTGCTTTTATCTTTTCAGTTCTAAAGACTTTTTATGTTATTTTAAAATACTTGAAAAACTTACTGTACTTTGAGACATAATGTGAACAAAGTTTCGCCATAGTTTTATTTTGAATGCTTTTTCTATTTTTCGTTTTGGGCTGTTTTCCTCCTAAGAGGAGGCCCAGGAAATAGGAAATTGTCATCTCTAGATTTTTGGGACTGTTTACAGAGTTTGATAGGCTGAAAACGTAAACTGTGTAGTTCTACGTCTTCAGATGATACTTTAGTCAGTTTTGAGATGCAGAAAAGACTGTCTTTTTTGTGGCAGCTATATGAGAACATCATACAGCAAACGGAATGCCCTGGCATATACTTGTAACTTTTTATTATGCTTAATAAAAAGTTCGCTTTTTTCCTTGGAAAAAAAAGCATCCTAAATTAGAAGCATTACAACCTGAGGTTATACAACTTAAGGCACCTTAGTTAACTACACCTGTTACTTTAAGACCTTCCTCTTTTATTCCTCTGTCTTTGACTCAACCACAACCTGTACATCTCAGTCTCGACGGTGAATAAATTCCACCTTGTCTGTTTAGTATTGAGGAGATTTCTCAAGAAGAGTATCGACCCTCCTCTCCGTTGAAAATACAACAAGACAATCTAGTTTTTACTTTGCCTTTGTCAAACTAGATTAAAATTCGAATTTCTATTTCAGCAGAAATATTGGAGGTAGTTAACTAAGGTGACATGGCTCTTGTCACTCAATTAAATCAATTAATTCAAGTAGGGGAAGCTTGAGTTCAATTCATTATGTTTGATTTCTAATTATATCAATCTATTTCAGTTATTGTTAGTTTAACTAGTTCTAACTGTTAGAAGAACTAATGGAGGTCAAGTTGTGGAAGTAGAAATTCAACCACACTCAGTGATCAACTAGTTAACCGATCAATCAACCCAAAATAATTGTTGGATGCAGATAATTTGAGTTACCTAGTTGATATGGAGATTCCAAGGCAATGTACTATCAGCTATAGCATATTCCAATGTGTACAGGTGGTGCATTCAGTTAGAGAAAGACCTAAGGCAATTGCGTAATTCTAGAGTGTGAAATTCCTAAAAAATAGGGGCATTTTACCAAGGGAATAGCCCAAGGAAATAGGAGCTTGGAGGGGTTTAAAATTAGCTAAGTTTTGGCTAGAGTCAACCAGTTAAGAAAAGTGATAAAATATACACTTTCAGGGTGCGCTCAGGCTTGAGCAAGCATATGTATTTCTTATCTATTCTCCAATTAATGAAATATATATAGTAAAGGGTTTTGAGCAGTTTCTTTCGCCTATATAAATATTTGTGCATGTGTGATGTTTCCTTTTGCATGTCCATGATTCTTGTTTTAGATAGTGAATTAACTTCCATAGATTAGGAGATTAGCTTCAAGTCTTGTGATTTAGTAAATTTAATGAGTAATATTGAATCTACACATTAATTTCTACATGGTATCAATGTTGGAATCACTGTAGAGCAGAGATTTCAAAGTTGTCACTGCAGAAGTTATAAATTTGCAGATAAATGTTGCAGGTTTTCTTCAGGACTGCAAATATGGATTTCAATGGACTAAGGCTCAAGTATTCCCTTGAGGGAAGCTTTAATTATGTTTCATGGAAGAACTGCATTGAGGCAGTACTGGAGGATAATGGGTTGAAAAAATTTATTGATAATGATATTCCGAAACTAGCAACATCTGATGCTAAGTATCTAGCAGAGTGGAAGAAGTGTGTAGCCAAGGTGAGGAGGATCATATTGGAGGGAGTACGAGACCATATTGTCTCAAATATCCATGGGAAAGAGACTCTGTATGTAATGTGGAAAGCACTGATAGATTTTTTTCTAGAATAGTAGTGTTAATGTAGTATAGGATGATTTGGTGAGCCTAGACCTTCTAGGCCTTCTAAAGAGTTGGCACAACTACCAAGATTTGGTAAATGGGAGGGATAAACTACCAAATTGGGAATGCCCATGGTTCGATTTGTTATAGGATAAAATAAGGAAGAATACCAGAGACGAGACCTCATGCAAGGGCGAGGATGAGGAGAACTTTTCCTTGGATGGAAAGGAAAAGAAAGGGAAAGGGAAGAAATCCCAATCCAAAGCAGAATCTAGTCAAGGGGTAAAAAAGAAAGACTTGTCCAGAATCAAGTGCTCTTAGTGTAATGAATTCGAGCACTATGCCACGAAGCGTCCTACTGTGGTAAAAAACACCACCCCATTTTGAATTTATTATTATCATAATAATAATCTGGACCCTTTTGTATTTGCATTTGGCCTTTGAATCATTGGTTATTTCATTTTTGCTTATTTTGTCTTGTTTTATTTTCAATTTAGTTTAATCTTATTTTAATAAAACTTTGTTTTATTATTCATTAATTAGAAGAATTGAATCAAATAGCCCCCAAGTCCAAGAATTATATTATCGTGTGACTTTAATCCTTTTACATCGAACCAAAGTTGAATCGGGCCTTTTAATTAATTACACATTATTGAAGTGATAAATTAATATTTTGGAAACCCTTTGTAAATAACACACAATTCATATAACAAAACCCTTTCGACGTTACCATTTCGGGGTTTTAGTTATGTGCCACCACTCCTAACCTCCGATTGTCGATGTAGTGTCACCTTCGATTTGTTTAGATTTCCGATATGCGATATCACAACACTTCCGACCTCCAGTTTTCTCCAATCGTCGATATGCGATCTCTGCCTACGTCATCACCTTTAGACCTGATATGGTTATGCAATTAATTTAATATAATATTTCATCCGATTTATGAATCCGATAAAGTTATTAAAGGAAGTTCAATATAATATCATGTCCACTCTCATATCAACGCTTTTTTTTGTGTCACAACTTAAAATCATTGATCACCGATTTGGTCATGGACCCGATTTAGTTACTAAAATAAGTTCATTATGATATCGCATCCACCCATATTAGAGCTTTTCAATGGAACCTATGATTAGACCAAACCTTCGATCGCCGATACGATATGCATATGTGATTAGTTTTATTATAATGTTTTAATGTGAATTTGCGTTTGTTGTATCAGAGCTTAGCAATATCACAAATTTGTAAATTGTGTCATATCAAAACCTCTGATGCCTATTCATGTTTGCCACTTGTCACACTATGGTTTGATAGTTGTTATAAAGTTTTTATTGACATTGTTTTAAGGTTTTGGGTTGTTATTATGGTCTTCGTTGTGATTTGTTAAGATTTGTGTGATTTATAATAAAACACTCATTGCTCTATTTTATTCTGATTACAAGGATAATCCAGGTATACTTCCGATTTTTATCAGATAGTTGAACTTCAACGCTAAAGAAAGACGAAGGTTGTTAAAAATGCTATTAAGAGAATTTGTTGAAAACAACCCTTCGACTTATTCAAAGTAAGTTAGAATCATATTCAGAGTTAGTCTCTGATATTTGCTAAGATTAGGCTAGAATTATCCATTCGATATTAAAGTATTGTTTGTCTTTAATTTTATGTAATTTTTGGTTGAGAGATTGGGATAAATTGTTATGATTTCAAATGTATAAATACCCATCTCGCATTGTGAGAATGAGATTCAAATCTAAGAGGAAAGAGGTAGAGTTATACTTGGGCTTATAACCTGTTTGTAAGGAGGGAGTTTAGGATTCATTTACACTATTGTAGTGAGAGACGATCCATATTTATAGGTAGGGAATAGAGTTTAGAGGAAAAAAAGGACTTGCACTATTGTAACTTGATTCATCTTGATAATAATATTTATTTTTGTAATTGGTTGCATAGAAATATTACTTGCTCTATAATTGGAAGTAAATGCTTCATTTTTCAGATATAATTTCTGGTGTATGAGTATGCATGTAGCTTTTCAATACTATTGTTGACTGTTTACTAAAATGCTCATTTAGAATCTGGTCAAGCTATCTTGCAGGGTTAATCATAAATGAGATTTGAAACTGGAACTTGCATAAGGACAAACCTTTATCTCCTTGTGATGCTAGCTATTTAACATTTTAATCTTATTGATGTCCTGCTTTCCACATGTCACGTGTTTGAACTATTTCAGTGTTGTGACATGCATATTTTTGTTATTATGCATTTTTTGTACTAGGAATTGGAGTTATTTACAATTAAGTGTCTAGTAAGTACTTATTAGGCATTTAGTTGTTCATAATTGTTTTAACAAGGATTAGACCTTGTGAACTATTTCCCTAATCTATTTCCTTTATCTTGTTCCAATTTCAACATACTTTCCTTTATCTTGTTCCAATTTCAACATACTTTTGTTTTTTTTCCTTTCCTTTTAGCTTGTTCTTGATTGAGAGAAGGACTAATTCTTCCTTCAATCAAGATAGGTTTAGTATTATATTCATCTTAGATTATACTTTGCATTTAGTTCTACTTCTATATCTTAGAAGTCCCCTCATACAGGGGCAACCTTTAGAGTGGTTTGGCTAGGCCATAAAGTCAGCTTAAGGATCACTTTTTTGCTTGATCAACAAGAAGAGTCGATCTGATATCTCTTCTCTATTGGTAGGTGAAATTCATACTTTAATCTAGTAGAGATAGAGAGAGGGTATCTGGACCCAATTGAAGCAGTCGGAACCACCATTTCAACGAAAAAGGAATTGTTTTAAGTTCCCGACCGGGTGGTCTACCTTAAAATGTTGAAAGGTCATTTTTTCCGATCAATATGTCCACACAAGAAGACAAGAAAGAAGAACTCAAGAGGAGCAGTGGGTGAATCTTTGGCTTGACAGTTTGATCTTGATTTTACTTTCATTGCATGCATGGCCAACATAGTGATGGGAAGTGTGTGGTATCTTGATAGCAGTGCCTCATTCCATGTGAAGGGGAATAAAGGTTTTTTTTAGTGATTTGGAGGAGAATGATCTCCGGATGCACATCAAGATGGGAGATGATAGAAGGTATATTGCAACTGGGATTGGTACAATCACCTTTTATAGGAAGTCAAGCTCCCCTGTCAGGCTCAAGGATGTGATGTTTGTTCCAGGTCTAAAGAAGAATATTGGCTTTGTTGCAATTTTGGAAGATCGTGGCTACGATGTGGTCTTTAGAAAAGGAAAGGAATTCCCGATACACATTGCCACGGGACAAGTGAAGCAGATCAAGGTCTGTGTGAAGAACCTCTACAAGCTAGATGTGGAGGATTGTGCTGCATTGATAAAAAAGGTGGAGAAGGAGCAAAGCTGCAATGTTGGTGAACTTTGAAATCAAATCCTTGGACATTTTCATCATGGAACTTTGAAGGTCATGCAAAAAATTACCACAGGCCTCCCCAAAGGAGCACTAGAGCAGCAGGACACATGCAAAGGGTGTACCTTGGGGAAGTACACAAAATCCACTTTCCATGATCGGGACAACAAAGAACATACAATCTTTCAAAGGATCCACTATGATGTTTTTGGACCTTTTTCGACAACCTCCACTACCAGGCACAAGTATTTTGGCATATTTATTGATGACTATTCGAGGAAGTGGTGGATCTTCTTCATGTGGAAGAAGGATGAAACTTTCTCCAAGTTCTTAGAGTTCAAGGCATTGGTGGAGAAAGAAACGGGCAATAAGTTGAAGGCTCTCAGGAGCGATAACAAAGGTGAGTATGTGTTGAATGAGTTTAAAATTTTATGTGAAAAAGAATGCATTCGACGAGAGTTGACATCACCTCACTACCCACAACATAATGGGTTGGGTGAGAGGAAGGACCGAAGCATTGTGGGAGAATTACGGGTGATTTTGCATGAAAAAAGCCTACCTCTGCACTTGTGGGATGAATCATGCAACACAACAATCTATTTGCAGAACAAGAGTCCTCATTGGATTCTTGGAATGCTCACACCAGAGGAGGCTTTCTCTAGGAGGAAGTTGGATGTGTTGCACTTCAGAATATTTGGAGCCTCTGTCTATTGCCATGTCTCCAAGGAATCAAGGAAGAAGTTAGAGTTGATGGTAGAGTTGGGGGTATTTTTGAGTTATATAGAAACTCCCCACAACTATCGTGCGTATTTTCCATCCCTCTGAATGACAGTTATGTGAATATGTTTCAAATTTGATGAAGATAAATCCATGCAATGGTCTCTTGAGAGGGAGCTTTAGAGCCCACCATAGGAGGAGATTTTATCTCCAAAGGAGGAGCCTTAGGATGTCTTGGTGTAGCCACAAGTTGAGGGGCAGAGAGTGGAGACAACCACTCAAGAAAAAACATCTAGAGAAGGCAGGAAGAGAACCAGAGAACCTTAGAGACTTGTGCAGGATTCGAGGGAGAATGTGGGTGCTCCTTCAAATGAGTGCAGATAGGGAAGGTCACCAGATCAATGCAATGAATACATGGATCTTATGTTTGAGCTAGTAGAGACTGATCCATCCTGTTTCGAGGAAGCATTAGAGCAACATGTATGGGTTTATTCAATGGTGGGGGAGCATGAATCCATTATGAATAACAATGTTTGGGAAGTGGTCCCAAAACTAGTAGACAAATCAATTGTGGGTTTGAGATGGATCTTCAAGGTGAAGCATGCATCATACGGAAGCATAGAAAAGTACGAGCCTAGATTTGTGGCCTAGGAGTACTCTTAGGTGGAGGGGATCGAATATGAGGATATCTTTTCTCCTTTAGAAAGGTACTCATCCACCCTATCAATCCTTGCTTTGGTTGCACAAATGGGGTGGAAGATCCACCAAATGGATTTGAAAACAACATTCCTCAATGGAGTTATTGAGGAGGAGGTGTATATCGTTCATCCAGAAGGCTTCGAGACTTTTGATCAAGAGTCTCATGTATGCAAACTCAAGCAAGTGTTGTATGGTCTCAAACAAGCACCCCATTTTTGGTACACCAGGATCGATAGCTATCTCAGCAGTTTGGGCTTCACCAAAAGTGAAGTGGATAATAGCAAAAAGTCTTCAAAGAAATACCCATGACATGATAATAGCAAAACTTACCTCATTCTGCAGAACATATGTCAGTGCTAAACAAAAACAACAAATTAGAATACAAAGACACTAATGCAATTAAGAGATGAACATGCATATATAGAAGATACTTACATGTAGCTTAACTCTGCTGCATAATTTTGCTACACCTTGCTCTTTGCTGCCCTAGAAAGTCTGGTCCTTTGCACCCCTTGACAACACTTGATCTAGTGTTTCTTTCCTTCTAGGAGCATGATATTTAATATGATGTATCTATGTAATTTAAGATCCCCAACATGTGATCTTCAGTCTTGTAGAATCCCTTTGAGTCTTCTTTCCAATGCCACAGTTCTGACTCGATTTAGACTCTTCAAGGAAAACTTATGCCCAATCTCTCACAATGACCTAATTATGGACTAGTTCAGTAGAGCGAACTTGTACGATGTACCACGTGTCACTGTTTCCTCCTTTGGCTCTAAAATTGATACATAGAAAACTAAATTCCATGCACTGTCTATCACTTTTTACAGAATTCTAATCCTTTTCTTTGAGAGAGAGTTACGTTGATTTTCCCAAGGTCACTTCTTTTAGATGACATTCGACAGCCTGCAAAAACCCTAACTTCCACAAATCATATCTTCAAAAATATAGTGAACCAAGAACTGAAATTCGGTCATGATGTTTATCAGCTTTGCAAATGAAATGGTTTTTAATTTCAGAATGTAAGACTTCTCAGAAATGAAGTTATAGCAAAAATGCCACGATCACTACATTTGGAGGATATATGAGATTTATTTTCATAGAGTTGAGAGGGCTTCTATAGAGAATGTTGGACGGATTTTAGGAGCTTAAAAAACTATTAATTATGGACTATTCAATGAGAAACACCAATTATGAGTGCCATGCCACAACCCCATAGGGTTTTAGCCCACTAGTTGGGGTTATAATCTTCAAACATGAATATCTCTCAAACCATGAAGAATTACTTGGCGTGCCATATATCAACGGAAACATCTCGACGAGTAGAATCTATCTAGAAGATCCTTGAATCAAAATAGAGTAATTTGTCAAGTCAAAATTCCCTTGCAAGATCAGGGTAGCCCCTGGTGCTGCTTGGGTTAACATCAATGACAACCTCAGATCATCTTTAGATAAAAAAAATCCCACCTTTAAAAAAAAGCATATCTTGGTTTGTACTAATTTTGTTACTAAATGGGTAGAGGCTAAAGCTGTTTCTTTTGCCATTGAAAAAGTTGTTGTTGATTTTTTGTTTAATGCAATTTTTATATATTTGGTGTTCCTAGAGAAATTGTTTCTGACAATAGACCGTAGTTTGTTTCTAATTTGGTACAGGAAGTCATGAATCAATATAATATTCCACACATGAAATCTACACCATACCACCCGCAAGAAAATGGCCAGGTGGAATCCACAAATAAGGTGATCGAATCCATCCTCACCAAAATAGTAAACATGCACAGGAAGGATTGGTCTAGTCAGTTTCCTGAAGACTTATGGGCTTATAGAACCACTTGGAGGCACAACATGGGGCATACACCATATGAGTTGGTGTACGAAAAACAAGTCCTTTTCCTGATTGAATTTAAGATAAATACTTTCGGGACTACAGTTCAGTTAGGTCTAGATCTCTTGGAAGCACAACAACAACATTTATTGCAGCTAAACAAATTGGATGAATTTCGAAGGGATGTTGCTCAACAGAATATTTTGGTGTATCAACAATGCAAGAAGTGGCATGACAAATTTATGAGGAAAAAGAAGTTCCAACTAGGTGATTGGGTACTTCACTATGATTCTAGATTTAAACATTTTAAAGGGAAGTTCAATACTTGTTGGATGGGACCGTATGAGGTAATTCAAGTCTTCGACAATGGGGTTGTAGAAGTTAAAACCATCGATGATAAAGATTCAATTTTCCTTGTGAATGGGCATAGGCTTAAGGTATATTTTCAGCCCATCACAAAGGAAGACTTCATGCAGCAAGTGCAACAACAATCTGAACTTCTGTTTGTAGGTGGCTATGCCAGCCTATTGTGATATTATTTCTTCTCTCTTGAAATGAAATTTAAGGAAAAAAATATATAAATAATTAAAAAAGAAAAAGAAAATTATTTTTTCCTGTGATTGTGAAAATCAGTTCTACTGACATGATTGTAGAAGGATCAACCTGAAAACCAGCTTGCTGGTAGGAAGATCAGTTCTAATAAAATGGGAATGTTGCTTGATCTTTAAATGTGTTAACTGTCACCAAGAAGAAGCAGGTTCAAGTACATGAACCAGGCCCTTATCCAAGTTTGGGATAGCTAGCATGAAATTTTTTATTTTAGGAAACATTCAATTCTTGCTGCATTTATTTTATGGATCAGCACTATGCAGGTAGATATCAAGTGAAATTCTGCCTTTCAAAATCCCCTTCTTTTATTCTTTTTATCCCAAAAGTTTACCATCCCTTTCTTCAAAGAAATTTCCCTATCTGATTTCGTATTTCCCTCTTTTCCCTTGAAAATTTTCCCCAAAATCCCTCTTCAATTTATCCCTCTTGGTGGTTTCGCTCTTGAATTCCTTGTCGTAATTTCCTTCCCATTCTAAAATTTGACCCCTTTCTCACTTCTTTTTTCCCTCATGGATTGATTGTAGGATCTGATGTGAACCGACAAATCATATCGAAAGGCATATGTTAACACCAAGGAATGGAGAATAAAATCTCCTTTGTATATTCAACAAATCTTTTTTAATCCAGTCTATGAATTGTATTCTATTAGAAATCTCTTTTGGCTCCTACTATGCTAAAAATATCCTTGGTGAAGGAATGTGTGTTCAAAGCGCAAGCAAATTCGGTGCAAGCATGGGTAGTGCAAGCATGTTTGAAGTGCAAGCACGCTCGGTACGGGAATGATTGGTGCAGGCATATTCAAAGTACATGCACGATTTAGTACAGGAATCATCACTGCTAAGCGCGCCCAATTCAAAACACATGTTCTGGTGTAGGAATACTTGGTGCAGAAGAAATGCGTATTCAAGCTTATCTTTTGTTTCATGAACCTTTGTACATGCAGAACAACTGTGCCACTAGCAGATCATGACATTCAGTTTATATTATGATTAATTCATTGTTTCATCATTTGCTAGAATAGGGATAAATCATTTAAGTGCAAGGATATTTTAGGTTATAAAATCTTATCTTTTTAATGAGTACTAAAGTACGCTTTATGTGAAATCATGGAGTAAATGCAGGCAATACGATTCTCCCGAAATTCGATACTTACCTTCCTTGGATAAAATCATCACCTGATAGTAATAGCCTCACCCCAAGTCCGACCTTGCATGGCTGTTATGTGAAATTATTGTCTAAGCCGTTGCCTCTTCCAATCATTATAGCCTTCTTGTATCGGCACCAATTCACGTTCGCATCCGTGTAATTATAATGATGAAGCACGACCCTTTGGGAAATGGTTGATTTAACGACGGGTGTGTAGCTCGATCACCATTTGGGTTCTTTTTTGCTGTGATATCTTTTTGAAACAGAGAGTGGGTGAATTTGAACAGACATGGCGCCTGTAAGGATCAAGCCACGATCCATAGAGATGGAACAGACAATTGAGTACATGAATAATCTTGCAATGTTTCAGGAATATGAGTTTCTCCCATTCCTACATGAGTTCGATGGGTTTGACTTAGCTGTGGCAATAGCATTTTCCTGTACCTTCGATGGGAGCCGAGCCAAGGTTGGCTCATTAGAGTTTGTAGTAACGAAAGAGTCAATATCTTAGGTCACAATGTTTCCAACAGTAGGGGAGAAATGGTTCAAGAAGGAGAAGTTAGAAAATAAACTGTGGCACCGGTTTGTGGTCAACCCGAAGTAGAAGGTAGACTGGAAGAACGACCTCCAGTGGAATGCCATGATAGGGAAGTGGAAGGATCTCCTGTATGTTTTGTAGAAGTTCCTTACTTGCGAAGGCCACTACTCATTAACGTTCCTCTACCATATACACCTACCCTTGCACTTTGAGTCTGATAAGCTCATCAATTTCCATACTATTTTCTCAGAAGTTTAGAAAATATGGCGAAGGGGGTTCACAAAGGAAAATCCAATCAGGCCGCATGCAAATTATATCACCACGAGTTGATCACAATCTTAGTTAAGAAGGAACTGGAAGCTAGAAGTGTGACTTGGGAGGAGTTCTTGGAGGAGTTTCGGGGGGATGGAGTGCAGAGAAGTTGACCCAGAAGAAAAGTGCAGAGAAGTCGACTCAAAAGAAGAGTGCAGAAAAATTGTAGTTAGCTCAGAAGAGGAGTGCAGGTAAAAATGAGAAAGCAAAAATGGTGACCCCGCGTCCTACTGAGACTAGGAGGTCATCCAGGCGAAGAACTGGCTCCTCAAGAGCAGGTCACATTCAGTTGACCTCTCCAATTCTGTTGGATGACTCGTCACCTGCTTCGCCAGGTAAAGATAATATTTTGGTTCTTTCTGAGGCATCAACTCACACAGTGCTTGATGGTGACTATGTGGAGAAGGAATATGACACACCCTTGTTGTTCCTCCTTGGCATAATGAAGAAAAGAAAGGTAATGTCGAGTACAAGTAAGGACCCGATAGAGGGTCGGTGGATGACAAGGCACAAGGTGCTGAAACCCCCTACGATTTTGAAGGGCAGGGTACTGAAACCCTTGATGTGATGAATGAGCAAGGTGCTGAAACCCTCAATGGTTTTGAAGAGAAGGGTACTGAAGCCCCTGGTGAGATAGATGAGCAGGGTACTGAAGCCCTTAATAACTATGAGGAGCAGGGTACTGAAACCCCTGATAAGGTAAAAATGCAGGGCACTTAGACCCTTACTAATGTTAATATTCCAAGTGTTGAGACCCTTGATGATATTACAATGTAGGAATTGAAAGATGGCCAGGGTAATTTCGACCTTGATAATGATGGCACATGTCTAGAATCGATTGCTGAAAAGTCGGTGTCCGAGGAATTGAGAATGGAAAACTCCACCCTCTGCTTGAACAATCGCATAGAAGAACTCAAGCAACATGGTTATGGCTTGGAGGTGTTAAACCAAGCCATGAAGGAACAACATACAGAGCAGAAACGAGCAAACGCATAGTTGGTAGGGGAGGTGAAGGAACAAAAGCAACAAGTTAAGATATGGAAGTATCAGGCTTCGAAGTGTTATGAATGTCTTAAGAAGGTGACCAAGAAACTTAAAAAGGTTCGAATAAGGAAGGCAAAGATAATGAAAGCAAGGATTAGTACACAAGTTCACAATTAAAGGGAGGCCCTTAGGTTTTGGTTTTTTTTGCAGCAGGTAAGGGTTGTGTGAGGATCCACAACAACCTAAAGAGTGGAGGATGTTGGTAGGCTAAATTGCTCCATTTTTTAACCCTTTTTCCCTTCAAAACCATAACCTTATACCTCTGTTTTAACCTTGCAAACCCCCTTATTCTTGCATTAGTCCAAGAATCGTATCCCTTCCCGCACTAGCTTTATGTTTCATGTTTAAGGGTTACGAATGTGCTTGATTAATCATTTTCATAGATTTTATGCCTTTACATCTTTGCAACTAATAATTCTCTTCCTAGAAGTATTCGATGGACAATGAATTAATTATCTTGTTAGCATGGTTGAGTGCAGGTAAGATTCCTGCACTATTGGCGAATCTTCAACTACCGTGACAACTCACCACTCCATGCAGACACCGTGTTCTGGAACGATTAACTCCAGTTGGGCTCGGAGCATAGAGGAAAATCAGGGATATGGTGGAGATTAAGTTGCCGACTGAATACCTAGAATAATGTTTTGTTATAGCCGAGAGGCTTAGCACGAGATGTTGTTGTTATTTTGTTATAACTGAAAGGCTCAGATTGGAACGCTCATTGTAATTTGGTGACTGTAGGCCTGAATGAATGTATAAAATGTAGGATTTAGATAGAAAATGGTAGCGATCGATAGGTATAGCAAGGATACTATAATTCTGTCCTTTTGTAATTTTGCTTATATCGCTCTCGTTTTGGACTGGATTCGAATTCATGATGTATATTTGCTGATCATTAATAGAAAGGAACTATGCCATGTTTTCTCAATCTTGCACTATAATTCTATGTTGATGCATTGATTAAATATCTGAGTCTTTACGTTTCCTAAACAGGGAAACGAGCTGGGTGGCTATGGCCCAATCAATCCAGCTCGTTCTCCCTCGTGTTCTTCCCTTTTTCTAATTAAGGTGTGTTATTTTTTTTAATGCAAAGTGTGGAGTAAACAGATGTTTCATTTATCTTTTTGCAAAGTTTGAATCTGATTTCATTACAATGTGACGGATCCGTGGTGTGCAAATTCAATCGAATTTTAATCTTAGGATTTCCTTCTTGCCTGGATTGTGTAAGCATGCATTCCTGCACTAGTGCGTTTGCAGCTTCACATATTGATTCTTCTGGTTCATTTCAGTAATGGTCTCTTTTTTTCATTTGATATGTCTTAATGTGATCCCGAAGAGTGTGATTTTTATTAAGTTTTAATGCGATTATGAAAAACGTGATTTATATTACGAAGTTCTTTTGATATCTTGAATTGAACACACTTCTGAAACAGAATGCTATTGCAACACACATTGGTCTATGCCTACACTTTATGTTATTTGGGAAATATCTGATTCATGTGTAAGAATTCTTAAAGGAAATATTTTTGAGTTCAAAAGGTTATGCATGAAGTTCAGTGGTGTGGATAGCTATTATAGGGTTGGAGCTTGGTGTCGCATTTAAATGATCTCTTAGATTACATGCATAAGTTCCTTAATTAAAAGTGTGATTTGACTTTGGAATTAATTCTTGTTTTAGACATTAAAATATTAGTTCAAGCATATTTCAGTTTGAGGAATTTACTTTAAAGTTCTGTTCACATTTGAAAACTATTTTTCTTAGTTAACACATTCTTTATTTTCTCGAAAGAAGGATTGGAAAAATTGGTGCAGGAACCTCTGTCCTGGTACACGAATCGATCTCCTAATATAGGAACAAAGTGCTCTAGCCTTGAGGCTTAGAGTTCCTGCATAAAGACATAAATCTTCAGTACAGGCGTAAAATATACTCCCAACACCTAAGCTTTGTTCTGGTACTAGTGCAAGCACATTGCAGAAGTACATGAATAATAACTTAGTACAGGGAGGAAGATCTATAAGGATCCAGATATCTTCAAGGGTCCAATTATTAATATGGAACACAACTATACTGAAGATAAACATAGATTTACATTTTCAAAGATTGTTGCAAGAGGTTTTGAGAATTCCTTTCATTCATTTTTCTGCAAAAGTACTTTCTTTCATATTCCAACACTAGAATATCTTTGGTGTAAATTGCCGAGTGAGATTTTCTTTTTGATTATGCAATATTGCAATTAAGGAAGTAGGAATAGGGTTTGGAAAAGTTCATATTATTTTTTGCATTTCTTGTGCTTCGTCTCTAAGCTTACGAAAGCCCCGAGTTAACAATTAAGTGTTGAAGAAGTCTGCTTGATAGCAATTCCTGCACCCAACAAGCTAATTAGATTAAGTTTGGAAAGAGGGGGGATTTAAAAAAAAAAAACATTAGAATTCACTTCCGCACATTGACGTACTTCCTCAGCATCTTCAACAACTTTTCTTGAAAAAGCCATAACTACTTCATCCAAAAGCCATTTTCAGAGCCGTTTTTTTTAATCGGCCTAATTTTTCAAGATATTTCCATCGGGACACTTAGTTTCAGCTTCTATAGCTTTAGTTTCTCTTAAAATGGAAATTCCATGCCAAGTTATTCTTGACAGCACCAACTACTTCCAATGGGTGTCCTACATGGAGGATTTACTTCGAATTAAAGGTCTTTATAGAATAGCCTCAGGCCAAGAGTCTAAACCTAAAGATGAAGATAAGGCAGTCAAATGGGAAAATAAGCAAGATCAAGCACGTGGGTTGATAGGGATGTCTATGTCTCCAGACCTTAGATTCCATATCGCAGAACTTGATACCTCTGATGAAACAATGAAACAACTCAATAAAGTTTTTGGAATTAAAAATGAAATTAGAGCCCATCAACTCAAAAATGAGTTGCTTACGTTGCACCCCAATAATTTTTCTTCCATTGAAGATTTTTTGTCCAAGTTCAAAACCCTTAGAATTCTCTTGGAAGGTGTTAAGGTTAAGAAAGAAGATGGTATCCTTATCTATTCCATTCTTACTAAGTTAGGACCAAACTACTATGTGTTTGTTTCCACCTTCCATTCTACTAGAGAAGCCTTTATTTCTCAAGGAAAAGCCTACAAGGCCCCCTCATTTGATGTCTTTTGTGATTCTTTAATAAGAGAACAAGAAAAACTCCTACATCTTGGTCTTCTTAATCTTGGAAACTCTTCTCAGAAAGCCTTAGCTGCCTAGCAACAACCAAGTTCAAAGAATCCTAAGAAGAATCATCCTAAAAAGAATGGTCCTAAACCAACCAAGGGTCTTAAGCACTTTCAGTCTCAAAATGAAAAATCAATTCAACAAAATGATAAGGCAAATAAAACCAAAGGGAAGAAGACTGATAGACATTGCAAATTTTGTAATCGAGATGACCACTTAGAATCCAAATGCTTTAAGAAGATGGAAGCCTTGGAAGCATCAATGAAGAAGCATAACATCCATTTGGAGCACTCTTCAACTAAAACTTCATCTTCAGGAATAACACTTTCTGCATGTGGTTGTTAAGCATCTCGTTCTGGTTATGCACTAAATGTATCTTTTTCTTCTCATTCTCATGAGTGGCTCATTGATTATGGAGCTTCTTATCATATGGCCAAAAACAAAGCCATGTTTTCTTCTTTAAATGATTGTAACACCAAAAATATAAATGTTGGTGATGATAGATCTCTTAGTGTTGTAGGGACTAGAACTATTCATCTAGACAATGGTCAATTTAATGATGTATTATGTGTTCCAACCTTATCCCGCAACCTTCTATCTGTATGTCAGATAAATCATTCAGGTGAAGGTGAAATCGTCGAATTTTCACCTCATGATGTTGTAATTAAGGACCTAAGAGATCCTAGACAGATTTTAGCTACTGGCATTGCTGATGATTCTACAAGGTTTTAAAGTTTAACAACTTTGGGTCATCAACTCTTCCCTCGGGATTTGTTTCTCATAATGATGAAGTGAACAAACTTTGGCATGAGCGATTTTGTCACTTAAACTATCACTCCCTTCCAAATATATGTAAATAAAATATGGTGACACGTCTTCCTATGGTACCTTGTAGAGATGGTGTTTATTCTTGATGTGTACTCAGAAAAAATCATCGGGGTGTTTTTGAAAAACGTGCCTCTTGGAACGCCTCAGCCCCTTTACAGCTTGTGCATAGTGATTTTTGTGGTCCACTTCCAGTTGTTTCATTCTCTAGCTACAAGTATTTCTTAATTTTCATTGATGATTTGTCCAGAGACACTTGGGTATACTTCTTAAAACTCAAGAGTGAATTATGTAACATGTTCTTGGCCTTTGTTGAGAAACAATCTAGACATCAAATTCTTAAGCTAAGATCTGATAGTGGTGGAGAATATGTTAACAACAAATTCATCAACTTTTGGACTGAACATGGAATTCAAATGAAACATACTACTCCATAAACTTCACAACAAAATGGTGTAGCTGAAATGAAGAATTGCACCTTAAAGGAAATGGCTAATTAAATGCTTCAATCTAAAGGACTTAGTCTTAATTTTTGGGCAGAAGCAATTAACTATGAACATTACATAGTAAATCGCACTCCTACTAAGGTTTTAAAGAATATCACTCCAGAAGAATCATGGAGCTCAATTAAACCAGATGTAAGTCACTTTCGTGTTTTTGGAAGTGAAGCATGGGCCCATATTCCTAGTGAGAAACATAAAGCCTTGGAACCTAAGAGTGAAAAATGTATTTTTGTTGGATATTTTGAAGATGTCAAAGGATATAGACTTCTCCCACCTAAGTAAAAAAAATTATCATTAGAAGAGATGTAAGTTTGCTGAAAATATATCGGCCTACCGGCCTAGTTCGATGGATGTGCCACCTCTCTCTCTCCCTTCTACTTCTAAAAATATTTCTTCTTTAGATGATGACACCGAGAATAACAATCCTCCCCCACCTTCACAAGATCCTCCTTCAGCTCCTTAGCTTTCTAAATGGGTCTGTGCTATGATCCTATAGATCAGCGACGTACACATTTTGAGTTCGATAGAGCCTCTTCTTTACTGGCTCAAGCTTCAACAAATTATGATCCTGACACCTTTGCAGAAGATTCAGGCCATCTAGATTGGGAAGCAACTATGAATGAAGAATACCATTCATTGTTGGAAAATGATACATGGGATCTTGTTCCTTTTCCAAAGGGACGAAAACTTGTTAGATGCAAATGGGTTTACAGAACCAAGTTTGGACCAGATGGAAAAGTTGATAAACATAAAGTTCGTATTGTGTTGAAAATAGCAACAAGAAATGCTAAAAATAGAAATGCTAAAAATAGCACTGCTATAAATAGCAGTTCAACCAGTGTTGAACATAGAAACAAGGAATGAAAAATGGAAGTGCTAAAAATAGCATTTCTGGATACCTTCCTATTTTAGTTAGTCCCTAAACTAAAATAGTGAAGTAAAATTCGAATTTGATCTTAGCAGTTGTTTGTAAAATAATTAATTAATTCATCTTGAGTTAATTAGTTAAGGAAAATCAAACATGAAGTCTATGTTGGGACATGCAACAGTTTCTCCATTAATTGAGGAATTTATCCATCAGTTAAAGAGATAAGGATGAGTTGTAATTAGTTGGCTTAGTTAACTGAGTCAAGTCTAGTTAGATTAACTGAAACAATTTGTTGAATTAATGTGAGTTCATTTAGTTAATGCATGCATGCATGTAATTACTGCACTTTAGATAACTGAATATTCTCTCATAAATAAATCATGCATGTCAGTTCAGACAGAGACCCAGTTGAGATCAGATGGAGGGGAAGTGTACTATCAGTTGCTAGAATATTCCATTGTGAATATTCCTTGCATGCAGAAGGAATTCTTTCCTTGAGGATTGAGCAGTCGCTTCTTCAGGTTTTGTGAGTGTGATGAGGCCAATTCACACATGTGGCTTCACTGGACCCCAAGAAAAACTTCGTAAGGAAATAAGAGGCTTGGAGGGCTTGAGGAGGACATATACAGTGTCTATTCAGTTTGTGAGCTATATTGTTTGATTGCAGAGAGAGTAGGATAGCTTGAGAGCTGTTTCTTTTTGTAACTTGAACAATATTTCCACTTGTATGATAATATAGAGATTGGGGTTTTATGTTGCGGCTTTCCCTGGGTTATTTCTTCTGTGTTATGTGTGATTGATTTCTCATTCTCAGTTATATGTGTTCTCTTGATCTTGCTTAATTCGATTAAGCTTCCGCAAAGTGTTGTAGAAGTAGATCTTGTATTGTGCTTTAGTATATTGAATAATCTATTGATCTACAGTGGGAATTTCTACATGGTATCATAGCAAAGGTGATCAAGGTGAAGAACAGTATACACGAAGGAGGAGTTCGAAGGTTGTGGTTCCTGAATATAGAAATCGAGTTCTTATCATATCTCAATTTCACCAATGGCGTTCAGCGATTTAAGACTCGAGTATGCCCTTGATGGAAACTCAAATTATATAGCCTGGAAGGATCGCGTGGAGGCACTATTAGAGGATAACGGTCTAAAGGACTTCATTGATCAAGAAGTCCCCAAGCCGACTGATGCTACTCAACTGGCGGAATGGAACAAATGTGTGGCTAGAGCAAGGAGAATCCTCTTGGAGGGAGTTCGAGACCACATTGTCTCGAGCCTCCATGGGAAGGAGACACCGTTTTCGATGTGGAAAACATTGAAAGATCTATATCAGAACAACAACAATCAGAGGAAGTTAGTGTTGAAAGACAAGCTTCGTAAGACCAAGTGTGAAAAGGGTGACATGATCTCTACATATCTGACAAACTCACCATCTGTAAGGATGAGCTTGGAAGTGTGGGGATCACGACTGCTGATGATGAAATGTTGAGTCTTGCACTCCTCGGTCTTCCTAAGAGCTGGCATAACTACCAAGACTCGGTTAATGGAAGAGAAAAACTGCCAGATTGGGAACGACTTTGGTCGGATCTGATGTAGGAGGAAATAAGAAGAAGCACCAGAGATGGATCCTCATCAAAGCAAGATGATGAGGAAAATCTAGCATTAGCGAGTAAGGTGAGGAAAGGGAAAGGGAAGGCGTCCAATCCAAAATCTGTTTCTTCCCATGGTGGGAAGAAGATTGACAAATCAAAAGTGCGATGCTTTCATTGTCATGAAGTGGGCCATTATGCTACGAATTGTCCACAGAAGAAATCCAAGAAGGGTTCCTCGAAGGGATCTGATGGTGAGGCACTGGCCTCACAGCTTGAGTTGGATTTCTTGCTTATCGCATGCATGGTTTCATCCATGGTGGGATGTGTGTGGTACTTGGACAGTGGAGCTTCATTCCACATGTAAGGTGACAAGAATCTTTTCAGTACCTTGGAGGAGAAGGATCTCCAGATGCGGATCGAGATGAGCGATGATGGAAAGTACCGTGTTTCAGGTGAAGGTACGGTTGTGTTTTAGAGGGAGCATGGAGCTCCCCTCACCCTGACTGATGTAAAGTATATACTAGGTCTGAAGAAGAATCTTGTGTCTGTCACTATGCTAGAAGGTAAAGGCTATGATGTAGTCTTTAGTAAAGAAATGGTATTCCTAAGGCATATCGGTACTGGACAGGCAAAGCAAATAGGGATTCGAGTCAAGAATCTCTACAAGCTAGAGGTAGACGACTGTGCTGCTTTGAGTTCCAAAGCTTAGATGGTGCAGAGCCAAGATGTTGGCGAGCTATGGCATAGAAGACTGGGCCACTTACACCATGGAGCCCTGAAGATCATGCAGCAGATTTCTACTGGATTACCCAAGGGAAAACTTGAGTAGATGACTTGATCCAACTCTGGGTGTAAAGAAGGACCTTTTCAAGACCTTTTACTTTTGTGATGTGTTAAAATTGCAATTAAAGAAACATTAATGAATACATCTGCATGCTGTAAAGAAGAGTAACATAACAATCATCAGCACATGAAAACATAAGCCATTAATAACGAAGTTCGTCCAGGAGGGACTACGTCTCCACGCCTCAGTGTCAAGATGGTGTAGGCCGCTGCATTATGTGTTGTCAAGAAATATGATGTACATAGAGATGATGTCTCAATCATACAAGGAAGAATGCCCTCACATAGGAGTGGCTCTAAGAGATGTTCCACAGCTAGAACTCTCAATGAAAAGACTCCTATTAGTATGACACAAAACAAGCATGGTGCGCATCCCGCCAACATGGCACAAAAGGGATGTCAAAGCAAAACACATGCATGATGACAACAAGAGTACCCCAACAACATACAACAAGGGATCTCAAAGCATAACATAAAGAGTTATGACAGAAAGTACATCACATAGAAAGATTTCGCATAACATAAAGCAAGGAATCATGACAACATGAAGTAAACAAGATCCTGCATCAATTATCAATCATGGATCTGTACAAAATAATGCAAAAATAAGAAGTACATGAACACATCATATACCTCACCACCAAGGGCCATCTGAAGCAAAGGTTGTCAAAGTGCTGAAGCTTGCTGAAGCATCGATTTCACATCATCGATCGCAAGAAGAACACTGTTCATACATGAAGATGGGCATCTACACTGGCACTTGGGAAAGTGACTGAAAGAATAAATGAGAGAAAGACAAATCTGAATACACCATCAGATTTGTGGTGTCGAGTAGTGCTGAAACGACTGTCCAAAATCTGATTTCTGAGAATTTGAAAAGCTGGAGCTCAAGGAATCTTTTAGATTCCCTCAGGATTTCTCAAAGATTTTGTTTTAGGGATGAGCTGAAAATCCACTGCTCAGATGTCAAATCTGATTTCACCATTAGGATCCCTGTTTTTGCTGAAATCATGGTTCCGCATGCATTCTGGAAATGACTGGAAGATGCAGACCTCACATTGAAAAATGGATAGCGTCATCGTGTTTGTGGCAACGAGAGGTGTAAAATCCATATAAAATTTGTCAATTTCTGAGAAGTTGAAAATTTTGCCCTCCTGCAAAATTCATGGTTCCTGCATTAAAAAGTTATTAAACTACCTTGATTTCCGTGCCTGCTCCTGTCTCAAAATTCGTGCTGTCCTTCTCCTCTTAGCTCTGGTAAAAATTCGAGTTTGTATAAATTCATGGGCGGATTTACCAAGAAATTTGTTGTAGTGTAATTGGTAAATTATTAAAATAGTGTGGTTAATTTTAAATAAAGTCAATTTTTTTGGTTTAATTACCAACCCAATATCATATCATATAATTTTAAAGTCAAACTTGGGGTGGCGGGCCCGTACTTCACGTGGCCCGCACCCATCCCATGAATCCTCCACCTTTTAGAATGCATGTGGCTTTGGTAATACATAACCATATACCTTTTTGACTATAACCATATGCATTGATTTTTGAACGACTCCACCATGCATTGGTTTTTTTTTAAAGTTTGTTATATCAAAAACTATATATATAATGACTTTTTCATATAGCTTTGCTTAATAATTCGGTTTTGAATATATATATATATTAACTTTTTTCCCTTTTTTAGTTAATATATAGTTTTTTGGTTTAATTGTTTTATATAGTTATTAACTATATTAAAACAATTTTTTTATATGGTTTTCTTAACCCAAAATGATTTTTGTTGCTTGTGTAGAGTTAGGAGGTCACTGGAGGGATGCCAAGTGTCAAGCTGCCATGTGGGTCCCACTTGCTAACTGGGATGCCATGTGGTGCACTGTGGCCCCATTTTTCTCATGCCATACCAATCTTTGAAGAGCTCTATCTTTTGCATACGAGCTTAGATTGACGAACTATTCACACCACCGCGATTAGGAAGATGAGCCCTCTCAACTGATGCCATCACATTCTCCTTTTCGCCATTTTGAATTTCGAGCCTTATTCGTCCCCTTGATGTCTCGAGATTCACCTGGATCACGACTACATGCAAAGGTTGTACCTTGGGTAAGTATGCAACATCTTCCTTTCTGGATCGAGACAGTAGAGCTGGAGTAATCCTGGAGTGAGTTCACTCAGATGTTTGTGGACCCTTCTCTATAGACTCCACTGCTAAACAAAGGTACTATGTTATTTTTATTGATGATTTTTCTCGTAGATGCTGGATCTACTTTATGCAAGAGAAGGATCAGACCTTCTTGAGGTTTTGTGAGTTTAAAGCCTTGGCAGAGAAAGAATCTGGAAAGAAAATAAAAGCCTTGCGTAGCGACAATGGTGGAGAGTATGTCTCCCAACAGTTTAAAGACTTCTGCGCTGCAAAAGGTATTAAACGGGAATCGACGACACCCCATAACTCACAGTAGAATGGGGCGGCCAAAAGGAAGAACAGATTGATTATGGGAGCAGCTCGAGTGATGTTGTATGACCAAAGCCTACCACTACATTTGTGGGTTGAGGCATGCAATACAACAATATACTTGCAGAACAGAAGCTTGCACTGTATACTGGGAATGAAGACACCTATGGAGGCCTATTCCGGGAAACGACCTGATGTAAGTCACTTCTGAATCTTTGGATCATCAGTTTACTGTCATGTGACCAAAGATGCTTGGAAGAAGCTAGACCCAACAGCTGAGTTGGGAATACTTGTGGTGTATACGGATACACCCCACAACTATCGGGTGCACCTGCCTTCCATTCAGAGGACTGTGGTACGCAGGGATCTGAAGTTCGACGAGCAGAAAGCCATGGAAGTGTCACTTGAGAGGGAGCTCAAGTTGCATGCAGAGGAGGAACTTTCAGTTCCTAAGGTGGAGGAGCCTCAGATTGATGCGGAGTAGCCGCATGCAGAGGATCTGGGAGTGGAGACGTCCACTCATGCTGATACTTCCAGAGATGGGCGGAAACGCTCAAGGGAAGCTGACAGGTTGATGCTGGATGCGCGGGAGCAGGGAAAATTTTAAGAACCACCCTAAATTTATATGTATAATAAATGGGTGAATCCCCCATGATACATAGGAAAAATGGGCGACGATTTTAACAATAATATAATATGTATATATAATTTTTTTGGCGAATCTCTCACCAGATTATATTATCTTGTAAAGTCATGGCGAATCTATCACTGAATTATAAAATCTTGTAAGATCTTGGCAAATCTTTCGCTGAATAATAAAAAGTGAAGTCTTGGCGAATGTTTTATTGAAGTATGAAACCATATATGATAATAGGAAAACATATTCATTAAATTGTAATATACTAACATACATGTTTAGAAAAAAGAAACATAATTTTCTCTTCCTACAAACAATGTTGCAAGTTTCAGTGGCCATGTTTGTCAAGGTTCTCACTGTACACTCTTTCGATATCCTTCTATTAGTTTTGATAATATTCGACAACAAAGTTCTTGTAGGTGTTGATCTTGACCACCAATTTTGTCAAGGTAGGAGAGATTAATCTTTTCTTTACCACTTTTGTCAAGCTATCAAATTTCTTTCTTATTCCATAGAGTCCAACTACAAGATAAAAAAAACATATTTTGTACCACTTTTGTCAAGCTATCAAATTTCTTTCTTATTCCATAGACTCCAATTGCGAGATTAAAAAAAAAACACATTTTGTTTACCCCAACACGCCAACAAGTAGCAAGCCCCAACTATATAATATAAGAAAGTAGTAGGTATCCCAAAGGCCTGAAGGGGATCTAATGGAAAGAAGTGATCGTTGTCAGAATCCTTCCAATCAATATTTTAATATATACAAATAGATTTATTATTGTTTTAATTGGAAATCTTCAATTAAATAATAAAATTTAATTACGTCTCTCCCAATCTAAATTGCTTATTAGAATAATTCACTACCTTCATACGTTTTGCAATTTTTAACAACGTTGTAACATGTGGATTAATTTCGTTTTTGGTGCACAATCTCCGCCTTTTAGGACAATATGGTGCACTGGCCCAACCCCTACAGATCATTACGACAAATTAATAAAAACAGAGAAGATGAAAGGTTGTACAAACCAACATATTTTTCAAGCACTAGCCCAACCCCTACAGATCATTACGACAAATTAAGAATAACAGAGAAGATGAAAGGTTGTACAAGCTAGCATATTTTTCAAACAACTAATCCAACATCAGTACCTTAAATTTTTCATGAAGATACCATATTGAGAACGTTTGAAAAATGGTGGGAAATTTGGGCACTGACTATCTCTCTTCTGCGAGGGTGATGTGGAAAGAGTGATAAGATTTCACTGTTTTGAATTTTTTTTGTTAAATAAGAAAAACCAATATTAATGGAGATATTGGTATTTTTTACTAAATTTTGTGAAGTGACTAAATGTAGCTTTAACCATTCACCTTAAGATGTTTTTTATAATATAATTTCCTACGTCTATTTAATATCTTCATTATCATAAAAACCAACCTATATCCATCTTAACTCCACTTCTACCACTCTTGGAGGGATGAAATCTATTTATCCCTCTCAGCACTTGGTAGACCCGGAATTAAGATGGATCTAAGCTGATAGAATTTTCCCTTTAAATAGTCCATGCTCACATGAATACCATGATATTACCATGGGTCAATACCATGGGTTATCATAAACCTAGAGCTTAAAAACTGCTATTAGTAATTTATAAAAATTAATAAAATTAATAACTGATTTTTTTTTTTTTAACCAAGTTAAAATGTTTAAGTGACATTAAATTACAAGATCCATTTTTACCCTTGATCTACCAAGCCCGAGCATCAAATATTTTGACACTCTATGCTAGTTTGCATATCACGATATTTGATCTCTCTTGGGGCTTAGTAGATCCAGAGTAAAGATGGATCTATGCTGGTTTAATTCCCCCCTTTAAATAGCCTACATTCCACGTGAATATCATGGATCAATACCATTTGCCATTTTTTTTCATTAATACTAATATTAGGGTTAATAATGGGTTAATAATGTTTTTTTGCATGGTATTAATAATAATTTGGCCCATGGTATTTGGCCCATAGGCTTCACCTAAATATAACACATTTTTTGAGTGTTTTTAAATATAATGTGACTTTTGGAGTAAATATAAAAAAATGTTTTATTTATTTACATACTCTCGTTATTATATTTATTAATTTACAATACCTCTTTTATAAATAAGGTATTTGCCATAGGATTCATTTAAATAAAACCTCTTTTTTGAGCCTTCTTAAATAGAAAGAGGGTTATGGACTAAATATAAAAAGAGGTTTTATTTATTTACCATACCGCTAGTTTATTTATATTTATATTTATTTACCATACCTTTGGAGTAAGTATAAAAAGAGGTTTTATTTATTTACCACACTCCACTTTATTTATATTGGGTTATGGACTAAATATAAAAAGAGGTTTTATTTATTTACCATACCGCTAGTTTATTTATATTTATATTTATTTACCATACCTTTGGAGTAAGTATAAAAAGAGGTTTTATTTATTTACCACACTCCACTTTATTTATATTTTTATTTATTTACAGGTAAATATAAGGTGACTTATGGAGTAAATATAAAAAAATGTTTTCCATTATTCTTTATATGATTATGACTAAACAGATGCAAACTTGGAATATGGCAAGACCATTATTCAATCTTTAAATAAGCACGAAAATAAGAGACTTGAATTTTTAAATAAAATGAATTATTCTTTTGTGACCATTTGTTCCAAAAAATAAGGTCATTTTCTCGAAATCAACCCCAATACCATGAAATATGAGAAAATGAAAGAAAAAACCTTTTTTACACTGCATGTGGAGGGTGAAATAACTATCATAAATACCTATTCTTGAAAGTTAGGGCGAATGGAAGGTTGTAACTCCTAATTTCAAGGGCTAAATTTACTTTTTTTACTCTCTCCCTTAAAATAAGGTAGGTTAACCTCCATACCTAATTTTTTTTATAAAATAAATTTGAGGTGATTTGTAATAACGTATTGTGATACAAAATATTCACCCAATAAAAATGTAAAACCCCTTAATTTCGCCCAAGGGGGAAAATTTTCCCCTAAAATTTTCCATGTGCGGGAGAATGTGACACAACCATCTTCTCAACGCAGACAGAGGAGGTCACCCGAGCGGTACACTGGGTACATGGCCCTGGTTGGGGAATGTGTAGATACCGAACCTTCTTCATTCGAGGAGGCAGTGTAGCAACCAGTCTGGGTTGACGCAATGGTAGAGGAGTACGACTCTATCATTTAGAACAGTTTGTGGGATGTTGTCCCAAGGCCTCAAAGCAAGTCAGTGGTGAGTTCCAGATGGCTTTACAAGGTAAAACAGGCACCTGATGGCAGTTTTGAGAAACATAAGGCAAGGTTTGTTGCCCGGGGTTACTCACAGGTCGAAGGGATCAACTATGATGAGACTTTTGCTCCCGTAGCAAGGTACTCATTGATTAGATCAATGTTGGCACTATCATCTCAGATGAGGTGGAAGATCCACTAGATGGATGTGAAGACAACATTCCTCAATGGGAAGATTGAGGAGGAGGTGTACATTGAGCAACGCGAGGGTTTCGAGACCTTCGATCGTGAGTCGTATGTGTGCAGACTCAAGAGGGCTTTGTATGGGCTGAAGCAAGCACCCCGTGCTTGGTACACCAAGATCAACAGTTATTTCATCAGGTTGGGCTTCACCAAGAGTGAAGCAGATGCGAACCTTTACCACATCATGGTAGAAGGTAAACCATTGATCATTTTTCTTTATGTTGATGATATGATTTTGATAGGCGATGATTAGCTGATACAGTCTTGCAAGGAGGACCTTGCAAGAGAGTTTGAGAAGAAGGACATGGGCCTTATGCACTACTTTCTAGGCTTGGAGGTGTGGCAAAAATATGGTGAAGTATTTGTGTCTCAAGGCAAGTATGCCAATGAGATTCTCAGGCATTTTCACATGGAGAAGTGCAAGCCCATGCAGACTCCTCTAGCTAGGAACTGGAGGAAGGAGGATGCTACTTCCGGTGAGGTAGTAGCTGCTACTATTTATCGGCAGCTGGTGGGTCCACTTATGTATCTGGTGAACACACAACTCGACTTATTCTTTGTGGTGAACCAGTTGAGTCAAGCTATGGTTCAACGTACCAAGCTGTTTTGGAAGGCAGCGAAGCATGTGTTGAGATATCTTAGAGGCACATCTCAGTTCGGATTGTGGTACAAATGGATAGAGGGAGTGAAGCTTTAGGGCTTCACAGATGCGGATTGGGCAGGGAGTCCATCAGAACAGAAGATCACTTCTAGAGGAATCTTTAACCTTGGTTCAGCTGTAGTTTCTTGGTACAACAAGAAACAAAGATTAGTTTCACTTAGCTCAGCAGAGGCTGAATACATGGCTGCAAGTCAGGCTGCATGTGAGGCCATTTGGATGTGCAATATTCTAGTGGGATTGTTTGGTCAGAGGATGGATCCTACAATGATCTACTGTGATAACCAGAGTTGTATCAAACTCTCTGAGAATCTATTTTTTCATGACAGGTCCAAGCACATTGATATCCGGTATCACCATCTTCGAGACTGTGTGGTCAAGAGGATCATGTTATTGCTGTATGTTTCGACCGAGGAAGAGGATGCAGATATTTTGACGAAGGCATTGTCAAAATGCAAGTTCGAGTTCCACAAAGACAAGATTGGGGTTACCGATAATCCCTTTCTTGTTGAGAGGGAGTGTTGAAAATATCAACAAGAAATGCTAAAAATAGCACTACTATAAATAGCAGTTCAACCAGTGTTGAACATAACAACAAGGAATGAAAAATTGAAGTGCTGAAAATAAAATTCTATAAATAGCATTTCAGGATACCTTCCTATTTTAGTTAGTCCCTGAACAAAATAGTGAAGTAAAATTCGAATTTGACCTTAGCAGCGGTTTGTAAAATAATTAATTAATTCATCTTGAGTTAATTAGTTAAGGAAAATCAAACATGAAGTCCATGTGGGGACATGCAACAGTTTCTCCATTAATTGAGGAATTTATCAATCAGTTAAAGAGATAAGGATGAGTTGTAATTAGTTGGCTCAGTTAATTGAGTCAAGTCCAGTTAGATTACTTCAAACAGTTTGTTGAATTAATGTGAGTTCAGTTAGTTAATGCATGAATGCATGTAACTACTGTGATGCAGGAGCATCTAGCTGACAGGGCAAAGACACAAGTAAGGGAATATGGTTTCTGAAGAGGACAGAGGGATTGATTCATGTAGTGGGAAACATACTTGTTTTCTTTTAATTTCCTTTTCTTTTATCAAGTTATTTAGAGGGTACTGTAATAAGTTGTAATTAGGAATAGTAATAATTAGATTAGGGTCATTGTTTTGAAACAATTAAGTTGTTATTGTAAAAAGTCATGAAAAAGAAAATGTACTGGAAAATCAAACAAAATTCAATATGAAAATTAACTTCTATAACTAATTGACAAACTGGACAAACTACCAGCAGTTAGAACAGTTGTAACAGTGCTATTAAAGAATGAAAAAAAGCACAATACGGGGTTCAGAATAGAAGGAGAAGTATTCAGAGAAAAGAATAGAATATCAAATTTTCTGTGCACATATCCTCATAGCGTCCTATTCGTGTTTGAAAATATTTTAATATAGAGTTACTGTGTGAATGTCGTAAATGCATGGTCACAGGATTTAATTAAAGAAAAGAGACCTCCGAGTACCGGATTCGTTGAATTCAAACAAGAAGAATAGTGCTTGTCTACAGGAAATATCAACAGAGGAACCAAAACGCGTAACGGGAATCGTCCAAACATTTCTTTACATACGAAAAGACAGAGTTTGCCATCACAGTGAAAAGAACAACCACAACAAAACCTAGGTATGCAAATCTTAACAGCATAACGAAAATTTCAATTCCAGAAATTCATTTACAGTCATCAAGCTAATGTCCATTCATATTCCATATTCAAAAACAACTTGAGAACGAACCAGTTTGTGGTTTTGGGAACTGTAAACCCTCATCCACGTAAATAAAAAATCCCATACATTTTCCAAACCAACTCTTACGACTTGACAGAGACACTATCTAGAAACAGGACTCCACATAACAGTGGCTCGAGGCCTACAGCTAAACCAACTCATACGTCGAGAGACTCAGGCAAACAAGTTACAGACAAATAAAACAATGCTACCCGGAACTTTCTTAGAGTAGTCGAAGGTCCCAGCACTGAAACCCTCGGACGCTGCACCTACAGAAGAAATCACAGGACGAGTGTCAGAATACAGTGAAAGGAAATACAATGTTTCAAAACAAATTTTAATTTAGAACAAACCGAAGTTACAGTGGGTTCCGCTTACCTATTGAAGGAGCCGTGACCAACACAACCACAGACTTTTCTCCCTGCTCACAAGGAGCCGAGGGCGTTAGAGGCTGAAAGAGGAACAGGTAGAGCGAAATAGCAGAGAAAGAAAGCTTACCAGTTACATTGGAGTAGGAAACGACGAAGAACGACACCATTGTTTTGTCGAGACCGTGCCTGAGCCGAACCGTCGCTGTAGAACGAGACCAGAACCACATTCAAAAGAAAAATCGACACACAGAGGTAACGACATTGAAGATCCAGACCATAAATCGAACAGAGGACGCACAGAGGCAGAAACCCATAAAAGAAGTCGACAATAGAAAACCCTGGGATAGTCTAAATACAAACAGGGAACGAGCCTTACCAGGTTTCCATAGTTCTCCAAACGACCGAGACACTTCCACAACAGAAATCGAACAGACGGTGCTGTGAGAACTACCACAAGCATGCAACTCAATAGACTCAGACCAACAAAACCCCGGACCAACTAACAAAACTCCCATCGAAACTGCAGACTACCAACTCGTGTCACAAAGAATCCGGGAACCAAGCTTCAACCGAATACAAAGCATCGCAGAAGAGGATCACTGTAAAAATCGCCAAATCGCCGAGAGCTCGCAGAAGGGGGAAGCAAAACTAATACAGAACCCAAATGAACTCAAAGGTGGTGGAAACCCTATACGAGGGCGGGGTTTAGAATCCCAACACAATACAGGTGTCCATCGCATATACCGCCAACATACCTTCCATAAACAAACAATTAATTGAGCCCAGATTAACAATCAAAATATCTCTATCCAAAATCCGGCGTACATAAATATCAAACGACAGTACAAACCAAGTGGAAAGGGGGTGATGGCGAGACCACGTGGGCTGGCCCCATCAAGTGGTGTCAGAGCAAGAAAAAAAAAAAAGATGGAAGTTCAAAGATGGGGACGTGGAAGAGGTGTGCGCAGAGGAGTAGACGAGGGCTTGAGAGAAGAGTTGAGGGTACTTACTGCTCGCTTAGAAGCAGTGGAGGCAGGAAGGAGAAGAGACCCAGAACTTGGGGATGATAGTGAAGATGAAGCAGCAACTGCCACGGAAGGATTAGAGGAAGAAGCCTCAGAGATAAAACTGTTGAGATCAGTACTGTTAGCTAGCAGCAAACCCAAACCTGAGATCTCTAATTACGATGGCAGTCTATCCGCAGATGTTCTGTTGGATTGGGTAAGTGAGTTAGATAAGTATTTTGAAAATGAAGAGATCAGTGAGGACAAAAGAGTTAGATTTGCTGCAACCAAATTAAAAGGACACGCTGCTTTATGGTGGGATAATGTCCAAGTGGACAGGAAGAGGATGAACAAGCTACCAATAAAGAAGTGGCCAAGAATGGTGGCAAAACTGAAGGGCAGGTTTTTGCCTAAAGACTATCAGGTCGAACTTTATCGACGGGTGCAGAATCTAAGGCAGAAAGGTATGAGGAATTTTATCGTGTAAATTTGCGGGCTGGTTATACTGACGATACTGCAGAGAAGACAACGAGATATGTTAATGGCTTGAGGATGGAAATACTGGATGAGATCAGTATTCTCTCACCACAAAATATAGAAGAAGCCTTTCAAAGTGCTGTAAAGGCTGAAGAAAAAATTAACAGGAAACAGAACAATAGGAGAGGACGAGGAAATGGCAGAGGATGAGGAAAGTCCTACAACAGAGGAAGAATTGCCACTAACAGTGAGGAAGGCAGTAGCTCCAAAGCTTCAGGGACAACAGAGAAGGGGGATAGCACTAGAGGAGGTCAGCCATATCAGTGGGGAAGAGGAAATGGTCGCGGAAGAGGGACAAATGTCCAGTGCTACAGGTGCCATAAGTGGGGGCACAGATCCTTCGAATGCCCGGAAGTCGAGCATACTGGCCAGAGGGGAGCATTTGTTGCACAACTTGAGGAAGCTGAAGCACAGCCCTGGGAAGTAGAAAATGTGGCAGAAACAGGAGAGGCATTAGTTCTGAACAAAGTGTTGTTAAAGCCAGCAAAGGAAATGGCTGAACAGAACCAGCGGAAGGCACTGTTCTGAACAGTTTGCAAATCACATGGGAAGTGTTGTAAATTAATCATAGACAGCGGGAGTACAGATAACTTAGTTTCTACCGAGATGGTGGAAAAGCTGGGATTAAGGCGGCTTAAACATCCCACACCTTACAAGGTGTCGTGGCTACAGAAAGGCCACCAGTTATTAGTTGATGAGCAATGTGAGGTCGAATTTCACATTGGCAAATACCAGGACAAAGTTGTCTGTGACATTATGCCAATGGACGTATGCCATATACTGCTAGGAAGACCATGGCAGTATGACCAGAAGGTGACACATGATGGGAAAACAAATTGTTATAAGTTTGTGAAAGATGGAGTCAAACATACGCTTGTATCCATCAAGGAGGAGGATACAACAGAGTCAAGTGGAACAAAAGCATTGTTAATAGGAGGAAAACAGTTTGTTAAGCAGATTGAAGAAAACAAGGTGAATTATGCTGTGGTAAGGAGGACAAGAGCAGTATCACTGAACACAGAAAATTCAGAATTTCCTACAGAGATACAAGAGCTGTTGGAAGAATTTAAGGATATTGTGGTCGATGATTTACCAGATAAGTTGCCTCCCAGAAGGAGCATCAGCCATCATATCGATTTTATACCTAGAGCAAGTCTATTGAAAAAGGTAGCATACAGAATGAGCCCGAAAGACAATGAAGAGATTCGTAAAAAAGTGCAAGAGTTGCTGGATAAGGGACTGATCAAAGAAAGTTTGAGCTCGTGTGCGGTACCAACAGTACTCGCACCTAAGAAGGGAGGAGAATGGCGGATGTGTACGGATTCACGAGCCATCAATAAAATCACTATTCGGTATAGATTTCCCCTACCTAGAATGGATGACATGATGGATTGTCTTAGCGGAGCAGCCTATTTTACGAAGATTGATCTGAAGAGTGGATATCATCAGATCAGGATTAGGGAAGGAGATGAATGGAAGACAACCTTCAAAACCAATGAAGGGCTGTACGAGTGGCTAGTCATGCCATTTGGTTTGAGCAACGCTCCTAGTGCTTTTATGAGGTTGATGAATGAGATGTTAAAAGAATTTATTGGAGAGTTTGTGATAGTTTACCTTGATGATATTTTGATTTTTAGCAAAACAAGTGGAGAACACCTTCAGCATGTTCGAAGAGTACTAGAGAAGTTACAGCAGAACAAATTGCTGATACACTTAAAAAAATGTACTTTCCTACAGAAGGCATTGGTTTATTTAGGGTTTGTAGTCGCAGAAAATGAATTGAAGATGGATCCAGAAAAGATCGCAACAATCATCAACTGGCCATCACCCAAGAGTTTGTTTGAGGTACGTAGCTTTCACGGATTGGCAAGTTTTTATAGGAAGTTTATTAGAAATTTCAGTGAAATCTGTGCACCAATACTGGACACCATCAAGAAGGCCAGCCAGCCTTTTTGTTGGACTAGTACAGCAGAGGACAACTTTCAGCTTCTGAAATGGAATATTACGGAGAGACCAATCTTGAGACTACCCGACTTCAGCAAACTTTTCCAGGTCCGATGTGACGCAACTAGGACAGCTATTGGCGCTGTGCTCAGTCAGGAAGACAGACCAGTGGCATTTTTTAGTAAGAAATTAAATGAAAGCAGGCAGAAATACTCCTCGTATGACAAGGAATTTTATGCCGTGGTCCAAGCTTTAAAGCATTAGAGACACTACCTGTTGGGCAACGAGTTTGTATTGTTTTCTGATAATTCAGCGTTACAATATGTAATGCAACAACACAAGTTGAGCCAGAAGCACGCCAAATGGGTAGAGTACTTGCAGAGCTTCACCTTCATGCTAAAGCATATTAGTGGACAAGCCAATAAAGTGGCATATGCCTTGAGTAGAAGAGATTTTCTCTTACAGGAAAGCAGAATACAGGTGATGGGATTCGAACATCTAAAGGATTTTTACCAGACCGACACAGATTTCAAAGAAGCCTTTGAAGCATGCCAAAGTCCCGTGTTGAGGAATACAAGTCCATGGTTGGACTACAACTTACAGGAAGGATTATTGTTTAGAGGTGGACAGTTATGTATCCCGGACTGTTCGATGAGAGAAAATATTGTACGGGAGAAACATAATGGTGGTCTGGCCGGTCACTTTGGCATAGATAAAACTTTGGAACAGCTCAGACACTTTTATTACTGGCCCCGAATGCGCAGGGATATCCAACGATATGTGAACAGGTGTAAAGTCTGCTAATTGGCGAAGGGACACAGTCAAAATGCTGGACTTTACACACCACTACTAGTTCCGAGCAGGCCATGGGACTCAGTCAGCATTGACTTCATCTTGGGACTGCCTAGAACACAACGGGGGTATGACTCAGTGATGGTGGTGGTAGATAGATTTTTGAAAATGGCTCATTTTATTCCTTGCCGGAAAACTAGTGATGCCACGTATGTAGCTTACCTGTTTTTCACGGAAGTTGTTAGATTACATGGCCTACCCAACTCTATCGTTTCTGATAAGGATGTAAAATTCATAGGACACTTTTGGCGCACCCTGTGGAAAAAGTTTGGCATGCAGCTGAACTTCAGTTCTGCGTATCACCCGCAGACTGATGGGTAGACGGAAGTGGTGAACAGGAGTTTGGGAAATTTGTTAGGAGTTTGACTGGGGAAAATTCACGGTTATGGGATTGTGCTCTCGCACAGGCGGAATTCTCTTATAACGATTCGCCCAATTGTAGCACCGGACATAGCCCATTCGAAATCTTATACGGCATGCACCCTCGGGGAATACATGAATTGCGAGATTTGGGAAAATTAGAACGGAGAAGTGCAGATGGAGAAGATTTTTCCGAAGCAATGAGCGAACTACATGAACAGGTAAAATTAAAATTGCAGGATAGCGTCCAGAAGTACAAACAACAAGCAGATTCAAGGCAAAGGGAAGTACAATTTAATGTTGGAGATGAGGTCCTCACACACTTACGCAAGGAACGGTTTCCTAAGGGTACGTTTAATAAATTAAAGTTTAAAAAAATTGGTCCCTACAAAATCTTGCGTAAATTCTCAGCCAACGCCTATGAAATTCAACTGCCACCTGATATAGGCATATCACCTATTTTCAATGTGGCGGATCTGTTTCCATATACTGCCCAAGTGGAGGAAGACAGTGTGGTACGGCCATAACGGGACACCCAAGTTGGAGACAGTTCTTGGATGAGGCATATGCCTTTGGCTCAATCCCATGAGATTGAAGGAATTCTCAGCACACAGGTAGCCAAGAAGACACGTAGGAAGGAATATCTGTGATATCTCGTCAAGTGGAGAGACCGTCCAATGGAGGACAGCTCATGGCTCGACGCGGCACAGATACGGAAGGCTGGCTATTTGGTGGAGGAGCTCATGGAACGGAGCCATGAATTTCTTTTACCCCGGGAGCCTGATGCAGGAGCATCTAGCTGACAGGGCAAAGACACAAGTAAGGGAATATGGTTCTGAAGAGGACAGAGGGATTGATTCATGTAGTGGGAAACATACTTGTTTTCTTTTAATTTCCTTTTCTTTTATCAAGTTATTTAGAGGGTACTGTAATAAGTTGTAATTAGGAATAGTAATAATTAGATTAGGGTCATTTTTTTGAAACAATTAAGTTGTTATTGTAAAAAGTCATGAAAAAGAAAATGTACTGGAAAATCAAACAAAATTCAGTATGAAAATTAACTGCTGTAACTAATTGACAAACTGGACAAACTACCAGCAGTTAGAACAGTTGTAACAATGCTATTAAAGAATGAAAAAAAGCACAATACGGGGTTCAGAACAGAAGGAGAAGTATTCAGAGAAAAGAATAGAATATCAAATTTTCTGTGCACATATCCTCATAGCGTCCTATTCGTGTTTGAAAATATTTTAATATAGAGTTACTGTGTGAATGTCGTAAATGCATGGTCACAGGATTTAATTAAAGAAAAGAGACCTCCGAGTACCGGATTCGTTGAATTCAAACAAGAAGAATAGTGCTTGTCTACAGGCAATATCAACAGAGGAACCAAAACGCGTAACGAGAATCGTCCAAACATTTCTTTACATACGAAAAGACAGAGTTTTCCATCATAGTGAAAAGAACAACCACAACAAAACCCAGGTATGCAAATCTTAACAGCATAACGAAAATTTCAGTTCCAGAAATTCATTTACAGTCATCAAGCTAATGTCCATTCATATTCCATATTCAAAAACAACTTGAGAACGAACTAGTTTGCGGATTTGGGAACTGTAAACCCTCATCCACGTAAATAAAAAATCCCATACATTTTCCAAACCAACTCTTATGACTTGGCAGAGACACTAGCTAGAAACAGGACTCAACATAACAGTGGCTCGAGGCCTACAGCTAAACCAACTCATACGTCGAGAGACTCAGGCAAACAAGTTACAGACAAATAAAACAATGCTACCTAGAACTTTCTTGGAGTAGTCGAAGGTCCCAGCACCGAAACTCTCGGTCGCTGCACCTGCAGAAGAAATCACAGGACGAGTGTCAGAATACAGTGAAAGGAAATACAATGTTTCGAAACAAATTTTAATTTAGAACAAACCGAAGTTACAGTGTGTTCCGCTTACCTATCGAAGGAGCCGTGACCAACACAACCACAGACTTTTCTCCCTGCTCACAAGGAGCCGAGGGTGTTAGAGGCCGAAAGAGGAACAGGTAGAGCGAAATAGTAGAGAAAGAAAGCTTACCAGTTACATTGGAGCAGGAAATGACGAAGAACGACACCATTGTTTTGTTGAGACTGTGCCTGAGCCGAACTGTCGCTGTAGAACGAGACCAGAACCACATTCAAAAGAAAAATCGACACACAGAGGTAACAACATTGAAGACCCAGACCATAAATCGAACAGAGGACGCATAGAGGTAGAAACCCATAAAAGAAGTCGACAATAGAAAACCCTGGGATAGTCTAAATACAAACAGGGAACGAGCCTTACCAGGGTTCCATAGTTCTCCAAACGACCGAGACACTTCCACAACAGAAATTGAACAAATGGTGCTGTGAGAACCGCCACAAGCATGCAGCTCAACAGACTCAGACCAACAAAACCCCGGACCAACTAACAAAACTCCCATCGAAACTGCAGACTACCAACTCGTGTCACAAAGAATCCGGGAACCAAGCTTCAACTGAATACAAAGCATCGCAGAAGAGGATCACTGTAAAAATCGCCAAATCTCCGAGAGCTCATAGAAGGGGGAAGAAAAACTAATACAGAACCCAAATGAACTCAAAGGTGGCGGAAACCCTATACGAGGGCGGGGTTTAGAATCCCAACGCAATACAGGTGTCCATCGCATATACCGCCAACATACCTTCCATAAACAAACAATTAATTGAGCCCAGATTAACAATCAAAATATCTCTATCCAAAATATGACGTATATAAATATCAAACGACAGTACAAACCAAGTGGAAAGGGGGCGACGGCGGGACCACGTGGGCTGGCCCCATCATACTGCACTTCAGATAACTGAATATTTCTCATAAATAACTCATGCATGTCAGTTCAGACAGAGACCCAGTTGAGATCAGATGGAGGGGCAGTGTACTATCAGTTGCTAGAACATTCCATTGTGAATATTCCTTTCATGCAGAAGGAATTCTTTCCTTGAGGATTGCGCAGTTACTTCTTCAGGTTTTGTGAGTGTGATGAGGCCAATTCACACATGTGGCTTCACTGGACCCGAAGAAAAACTACGCAAGGAAATAGGAGGCTTGGAGGGCTTGAGGAGGACATATACAGTGTCTATTCAGTCTGTGAGTTGTATTGTTTGATTGCAGAGAGAGCATGATAGCTTGATAGCTGATTCTTTTTGTAACTTGAACAAGATTTTCACTTGTATGATAATACAGAGATTGGGGTTTTAGGCTGAGGCTTTCCCCAGGTTATTTATTCTGTGTTATGTGTGATTGATTTCTCATTCTCAGTCATATGTGTTCTCTTAATCTTGCTCAATTCGATTAAGCTTCCGCAAAGTGTTGTAGAAGTAGATCTTCTATTGTGTTTTAGTATATTGCATAATCTGTTGATCTACAGTGGGAATTTCTACGTCTTGTTGCTTTTTTCACAATTTGAAGGAATTGGCTATATTGAAGCCTTCTCCCCTATTGGAAAAATGAACCCTATCTGCCTTGTTCTTTCCCTTGCTGCCACTTTCAAATGGGAAGTCCATCAAATGGATGCTAAATCTACCTTCTTGCATGGGGACTTGCATGAAGAAATCTATATGGAACAACCTCCTGGCTTTATACAAATAGACTCCAGCCTTGTATGTCGACTTAAGAAATCCCTTTATGGTCTCAAGCATGCCCCTCCGCCTTGGTATGTCAAAATGGATACCTTTCTTTTAGATATTGGCTTTTCTAGGTGTCATTCTGACAATACTATCGAAAGTGGGTAAGTCTCTTATCATTCTTGTTCTTTATGTTGATGATCTTATCCTTACTGGTAGTGATCCCAACCTTATAAACCATGTGAAGTCTAGCCTTAAAAAGCAGTTTGAAATGACAAACTTAGGACACTTGCATTATTTTCTTGGCCTTTAAGTATTGCAATCCAAGGAAGGTATTTCCCTTTCCCAGTCCAAGTATGATTGTAATCTTCTACGCCACTTTCACATGGAAGACTATAAGCCAACCCCTTCTCCCTTTCATTCTGGAGCCAAACTTTCAGTCACTTGTACTTCCCCTGAAGTTGAGGCTACCTTATACCGTCAGCTTGTAGGAAAACTTTTGTATCTGACCCATACTCGTCCTAACCTTTCCTTTGTTGTTGGCCTTATCGCTTGGTTTATGCAAAACCCACATGAAAGTCCTTGGAAAGCAGCTAAAAGAATACTTTGTTATGTTCGAGGTATAGTTCAGTTTTGGATTCATTACAGTGCAAAAGCATCTCCTCTATTCGTTGGTTTCAATGATTCTGATTGGGCTGGTGACCCTGATGATCAGAAGTCTACTGCAGGTTATGTGTTCACTCTTGGTTGAGGACCTATTACATGGGCTTGCAAGAAACAAAGTTCCATTTCTCTTTCTTCAATAGAAGCAGAGTATCATGGTGTCGTAGAAGCAAGTAAGGAATCCCTGTGGCTTTGTCAGATCCTGTCAGAGTTTGGCTTTCAGCAGCAGCATCCGACTACACTTTGGTGTGATAATCAAAGTGCCATTCAACTATGCAAAGATCCAGTCCAACATCACCGCAGCAAACACATTGAGCTACGCATGCACTTCATTAGAAATCTCATTCATGACCATGTTCTTGAAGTGCAATATTGTTCAACCGATGATCAAGTTGCAGACATCTTTACAAAGGCTCTCACAAAGGCGAATTTTACTAAACTTCGATTTATGGTTGGAGTTCAGGACATTGTCACTAAGGGGGGATAGGATCGAATGCCTCCTTCCTTCTCCTATTGTGTCATATTTGTACATCCTTCAATCCTATCCCAAGTTGTTCTTAAGGGGGGATGTTATGATATTCCGACACATAGGAAATAGTTAAGTATAACTTGGTCTAGTGTAGAGTTAGGTAAAGTGCATTTCTTTACTATGTACTTTTGTAACTTACAATCTGACGGTCACGATATGTTCTAGACGTGAAGTGATCTGATGGTTCATTCTCTCCTCGGTATTACCGACACTTGATCCGTGGCTTAACACCCGATTGTTCCATGATCTTTATTTAAAGAGCATGCAAGGTCATTTGTAAGGTGACCGTCCATGGGAGAAGCTTATGTAAATTTTCTTTCTTTTACATTAATAAATTTCCTGAAGTGGCCGCGTTGGCTCAGGCTGTGGACTGTTTTCCTCTTTGAGGGTTTTAACCATGTTAAGAATACTGGTGTATTGATCTGTGATCTTTTGTGAGCGATGTCCTTCGGTGTTTTATTTGAGGAACTTACCTTGTACATTCCTACTGTTGTTGTAGTAATTACAACGCAACCCGTTTTAACTATCTCATCAATAGAAGAAGAGTATGTAGCAACAACAACAACTTGTCACACAATTTTGTTATGCAAAGTATTGGATAATATACAACAAAACAAGAGGGACAAACTACAGTGTATTGTGACAACAAATCAAAACCACGTTTTCCATCCAGAAATAAAACATATTAAAGAACTTGTAAATAACAGAGAAATCTACTTGGAATCTTGTCGATCAAAAGAACAATTGGCTGACATATTCACAAAGTCATTGATAAGGGATGTATTTAAGTTTCATAGAAAAAACTTAGGTGTTGTAAGCCTAGTTGAGACTTCGACTAGCAGGCAATAGTGGTCAATATCAATGGGGAGTATTAGAGAATAATCTCTCCTGATAACTAAATTCATTGAGTCGAGTTAGCTATTAGTTTGATTTATTTTTAGAAATCTAAATTCAGATGTCAATTCACATTTAGCTAGGTGTCAATGATGTGTGAGAGCTAAATATTAACATAGCTATTCTTAGCGGGTTCAAGTATTTATAATCATACATCTTTGAGTAATTAAAGTAATTCATTAAGAATCAACTCACATTTTGAGCATGTTAATTTTGTTTCCTCTTCTGTCCATCTATCAGATTTCCACCTCCAACTCTGAGATTTCCTTCCTTGCACAAATGAAGAAATCCATGTTATTTGGATCAGATCCGTTGCACCTCCCTATCAATCTATGCAGGGATTTTCCTTTGTGATTTTCTATTAGACAAAATTCCGCGTGATGATATGGATTGATCAAAACTTTTGTAGGGAAATATGCTTCTCCTTCTTTTGAGTCTTTCATGAGAGTTTTAGGAACTCTAAATATGAACACAACAGGCGTCAATCTACGTTTAGAATCGATCTTCCTTTCAATATGAATATCCCATTCCTCTTTGGTGATCCATCCTTGCTAGTCTTGACTGCTAAATAGATCAAACAATCTATATTTATTAGAGATCATAAATTATATGCGATGAAGTCCTTAAAAGGCTTGGGGATTCTGTATCGTATTGTGGTTGAGTTTAGTGGAGGTTTCACTTGGTAAGTCAGGATGTTGGCAGACTTGGGTGCTTTTAACTCAATGTGTTTCTTCTTTTAAGCCATAAAATAATAATAGATTTATTGTTGATGGTTTATGTGTATTATTGCTCAAAGTTTTTTTTTTTTTAGCATTTAGCTAAATGTATCATAGATAATATAAATTAATAGTGTGTATTCATTTAAAAAATAAAATAATTGTATCTATTGAACTCATTAAATAATAAAAATTAATACCAAGAATTTACTTGTATGATGATAGCCATTGCATTGATTTGAGTAGCCATAACCCAAAACAATAGAAAACATTTATTTTAGTCATGATATTACAATAAAAAAGTATAAAGGACATGGATCGACAAAATAAGAAATTTGATTTAGTGAATTTATTTTAATATTAAAATAGTGTAAATTATTAAGTAAAAGGAATCAAATGTCAAAAATACATATTATGATGTTAAGAAAGAAATTGTGAATGGTAAAAATAAGTCCACCACTTTGTGTGATATGTATAATTACTTTGTTAGTATTTACTTGCTCAATAAAAATATATATACTTTTTAAGTGATATATATATACATATACGTACATATATCTATATATATATATATATAAAACTTTATTAATAAAAAAAACACCTTTTACCGTTCATAATTGCTTCAGCCAGGAACATGCAAATCACTTAACACAAGTCTAAGTCTGCCGCATACACTGGCATGGTAATGAAATATTTGGAAGAGGGGCTCCTTCACACACGAAATATTTGAAAGACAGGCTCCTCGCATACTTCGTAATGAAATATTTGAGAAGCTACACCACAGACACACTAATGAAATATTTGAAAGAGAGGTTCTCTCACATACTTCGTAAGGAAAGATTTGAGAGGCTCCTCTTACACGCAGTAATGAAATGAAATTATCTGAAAGACAGGCTCCCTCGCATACTTCGTAATGAAATATTGGAGAAGCTACACCACGAGTCACAGACACGCTAATGAAATATTTGAAAGAGAGCTTCCCTCACATACTTCGCAATGTGGAAGAGAGGGTCACCTTATATGTGAGTATAACGTAGGCGGTTTGCACGACGGTGAGCACCAGTAATGCGATAGCCGCGCATAGACCTGTCACATTCCACGGAGATAAGCAATACCTATGCTTAAACTCAGCAAACCAGAAAGTTCATTTCTGCTTAAACTCAGCAAAAGTCCGTTTCTTCTTGTAGTGCAAATTCACTTCTTTTACCAGTTGCCGTGTTTGATCATTCCTATTCGCGGCCATTCCCTTGCAGAGACCGTGGAAAAGCTTGGCAACCTCTTTGTCACTCCCAAGCCAGTTTGTAATGATGCGTTTTCTTGTTAGTAAAGCCACGTCTTCTTCGGAACCGATCAACATCCCCATCAGACTCAGGTAATACGCAACAGGATTTAATCGAAATTGCTTGCACATCTCAAAAGCAGTTACGTTTCGGAATACTATCTCTGTGGAGTCCGTGATAATGATCGTAGGAAGAAAAAATGTGGCGCTTTTCTTATCAAAGCAGATGCCCTTGATGCCATCTTCATCGCCTTCCTCAAATTTCTTAAATTTGATCCCAGATTTTCTTAATGTTACCGCATGAGGTATTCTTTTCCTATCTGGATCTTTTTTTACCGGTACAAGTACAGATTTTGAGAATATTTAGAAATATGGTGAATATCCAAATACAAATTTCGAGAATACTTTGGAATATCGAATGTGCACCTTCTTCTTCATTCACTGAGTTGTATTCTTCTGGAAACACGATGCAGGCATGCAATAAACCCAGAAGGTGATGAACATCTTTTACATCTCGTAATGAACATATACTTTTCTTACAGTCGAAAGGGTAGAAAAAGCCCAAGAACGGCTTATAAAGCAAGTCGAAAAGCATTTTCTCCACATCATTCGATTTGACCTCCCACTGCAACAGCTCTCGGAGAACGATCAAGGGAATCTGATTTTCAAGCTTCAAAATATCGTTCAGTATATCGATTCCAGTATAATTAATCTTCCTGGACTGAAAAAGAGGTTCATAGTACTCGTTCTCTCCGGGAGAGTGGTCCCTACCCAGGGCCCTCAATATTTCTATAATGAAGCAACCGTCCAAAATTAGCATCGCAGCGAAGATCTGTCCATCGCATTTGATTTTTTCTTCGTAGTTTTCCTTGATTTCCGTCTCAAGCAGCAACATTTCCCCCTCCAGCTCCAAGATTTCCTTCATTGCACGAGCGGAGAAATCCATATTATTTGGATCACATCCGTTCATGCGCCTCCTTATCATTCTATGCAGGGCTTTTCCTCTCTAATTCTCCATTAGAGGAAGTTCTGCGTGATGATATGGACCGAACGAAACTGTTGCAGGGACATTGCTTCTCCTTCTTTTGACTCTTTCATAAGAGTTTTAGGAACTCTAAATATCGAACAACAAACGGCAATCTGCGTTCAGAATCCTCATTCTCTTCAATATGAGCTGTCCATTCCAGTAGTCCTTGCCGGTCTTGACCATTACGTAGTCGTCTCGGTTGCTGCTGCTGCGACGTCTGTGTATTATCACTCTGGGCTTGTGACTCGGGCGCTAGCAATCTAGGACTAGACATTTTATTACAACAATTCCGACGGAGATATTACTCTTCACTCTCTATTGTCTTCGGTCAGAAACACAAATCTAATGCTTCTTGAGCCTCTATGGAACCTCTTATAAATAAGAAAGGAGATACCAACTAGCCTTACTGGTCAACTACTATTCTAGACATCCGTTCTCATGGATGAAACCAACAGAGAGTTGGAACCTCTTTTAAATAAGAAGTTGAGTTAACTACCCTTCCCAGTCAACTACGGTTGCAGGCAACAAACCTTCTGGTTGGAACAATACTAAGAAGTCTAGAACCAACTACTACTCCAAAGTGTCTAAGTGGTAAGATTATCATACACACATCCACATGGTTGTATTTGTGTCTCAATTATAATTTTTTTTTCTTTCTTCTTAAATGTAAGTTAGTAAGTTTTATTAATAAATCAAACATATACCAAATATATATATTTGGTTGTGTTTATTGGTTTCCCACATCGTGTAGGGTTGCATAGTTCTATTAATAATAGAAAGTAGAAAGTTATATTTTGTTGTGTTTATTGGTTTGTTACATGGAAAATTATATTAATAATATAGTATAGTTTTTTATGCCATTCAAAATAATTATAACGAAGCTTACTAAATACTAAAATTTACGAGTATATAAGTGATGTTTAGTACTTAAGGCTTAAGAGCTTTTTATATTTCACACTAAACTGACACACAACACAAATGGACCATCATTTTATGTAATCCGATGGATGATAATTGGGCACTCAAGATCCTCCACAACATTATAGAACTTGATATTGGCCAACTTTTTCACCTCAATGTGACCTTATGCTTCCACCATACGAACGAAATGTTCAAAACTCGAAGTCACAAACCCATTACCTATATTGCATGTCAAGCGTGCACACCAAGTGGAGTAATCATTGATCCACTCCGAAGGTGCAAATACTTTCCACTCATTCGCATTTATGCCGACTTAATGAACACACGAAGTGGGGGTTTATCTCACTTATAATTTACTTTGTGACTTTATGAATTGTGGTGGTGGTAAAATTTTCCTCATAAACTTAAAAATTGCTTTATAAGGTGTGGCTAATAAATTTTCTTAATAAACAATTTCAACCGTTTATTTCCTATTATATTTTAATGGATATTTTGGAGAAGATGTGAAATAGGTGTTATGAACTTTGCTGATCTAACATTTTAGAATTGCTTTATAAGGTGTGGCTAATAAATTTTCTTAAGAAACAATTTCAACCGATTATTTCCTATTATATTTTAATAGAAATTTTGGAGAATATGTGAAATAGGTGTTACGAACTTTGCTGATCCAACCTTTATTTTGATGTTTCCGAAATGTTGGGATTTGATTGGCTTAATTTTTGGTATATGTTCAATTTTCTGTTAAAAGAAACATAAATATTTAAAAGATGGTTACCAAGATGGTGAGTAAAATAGAGAATTCAAAAAAAAAGAGCAAAGAGCGTTGAGCTAACAATGTTGTCATTTCGTTAGGGCTAAGGTTGTTTTTATTATTATTATTAGTTTTTGAAAAAAGATTGGGTTCCAAACCAAGTCATCGAAATTGGTTCACTTGTATCAATTATACATATATGTGTTTTGAACAAAGAAAGGGTTATCCATTTTAATCTTTTTATTTTTTATGATACGTGTTGGGAATTTTTGATGATTCCAAACAAAAATAACAGAGAACAATGCTCTGTTTTTGCACAGGGAAGCTAAAAATTGTTGGTAGAAGAACATAGTTTTTCACACACATAAAAAACTTTGTATTAATTAACAAAACTGCCTGACACAAAAGGATCTTCCTCTTAACAGAGGGATTACACCATGAACATTTCAGTCCCACACAAAAAAAAATACTCTGTCTCCTTGCAAACTTTACTCTGTCTCATCTAAAAATTTTACACTGCTGTGTGTAAAAATTTCTTACATTTACTGCTGTAAAAAAAATTCCTTACATATGCCCTGCTGTGTTCTTCACATTACATTTCAACCAACAAAAATAACATTCCAATCTCGCTACTGCGCATTCCCTTTCAACAAAAAAAAATTAATATATTTACGCAGTTGCTTATTGCATATTCCCCTTCGTTTTTTTTTTAACGAACAACCATTTACATTTACACTGCTGTGTATATTTCACATGCACCCCGCTGTGTGCTTCCCTTTCATTTCATTGCAACAAAACAACATATGATATTACATGTTAGCCATACTCCTGTGAATAATAAAAAACAATAAAATTAAAAACTTTACCAACAATCTACCAACCCACAGTAAATACTCATTAATTGTTTTATTGATAAGATCGGCGGTCAAAATAAAAATTTACTTCACGTCAACTCCATGTGCAGACCTGTACATCAAATTTGGTTTCAATCAACGGACATCAACCTTGCTTTCAATCGGACGACTGACGAAAATATCGCACAGCCACTTCTTACCGACCTTTATGCTCCGGGAAAAAAGTTGTTTTACAAAACTGCTGATCCACGTGTCAATCGATGGTTGTTGTCACTGCCATTTGAGGAAAAACCACCAACTCGTGAAAAGCGGTGTGGGAAGGCTCAGCGGTTTTCAGGAATTAAACGCTGCACGACAGTTGAAATTAATATTTCAACACTCCCCTTTAATTTCAACTGCTGGGTTATAAGTCATACCCAGACATTTTCTCAAAAAATCGAAACTTTTCTGTCCTAATGGTTTGGTCAGAATATCAACAACCTGCTCCTGAGTTTTGCAATGTTTTAAAACAATTTCTCCATTGGTTACCAATTCCCTGATGTAATGAAACTTTGTGTCAATGTGTTTCATTCTCTTATGAAACACAAAATTCTTGGATAATGCAATAGTTGAGCTATTGTCACAAAAAATCACAGTTCCTTTTGTTTGCTCTTGGCATAAACTCCTTAACATCCTTCTCATCCAAATTTCTTGACATGCTGTTGCTGTAGCTGCCACATATTCTGCCTCTGCTGTAGACAACGCTACAATAGGCTGTTTTTTAGAAGCCCATGAAATGGCTCCTGAACCCATGTGAAAAACATAACCGGATGTGCTTTTACAATCATCTACACTTCCAGCCCAATCACTATCAGTGTATCCAATTAAATCTGAACATTCTGAAGCAGTATATAAAATGCCAAACCTTTTAGTACCTTTAACATACCTCGGAATCCTTTTTGCTGCCTGCCAATGTGCTTCTTTTGGCCTCTCCATGAATCTGGAAATTAAACTAACAACATGCATTATATCCGGCCTAGTTGCAATCAAATACATGAGGCTGCCAACTATGCTCTTGTACAAACTAGGATCAAAATCCTTGCTTCTGTCCTCTTTGCTGAGTTTTAATCCCATCACTGTGGGAGTGGTTGCTGCTTTTCTCTCCTGCATATTAAATCTTTCCAACACTTCATTAACATATTTCGCCTGTGAGATAAAAATCCCATTTCCATTTTGTTCTACTTCTATTCCTAAGAAGTATCTCAACAAACCCATGCAGTCATTTCAAATTCTTCTTTCATGACTGTTTTGAAATTTTCAATAAGATAATCATCATTACTTGTGAAAATAACATCATCAACATATAACACAACAATTAGTATTTTACCATCCTTTTCTTTGATGTAGAGGGTGGGTTCTCCCTCACAC
>APFE031646542.1:66943-86756 GCA_000404065.3 Pinus taeda | reverse complement strand
CTTGGCTGCTGCTATCCTTGGAAACACACTCTCATGCACTGCTTGATACAAAAAGTAGAGGGCTTTAGAATCCTTCTTCTTATAGCTCTTCAACAGATCTTTCTCTGCCTAAGTCAAATTATTAAACTGATCTTCATCTACTGGTTCTTCAAAACCATCCTCAACAAATTCCCATAAGTCTTGGGAAGCTAGCAAGGCTCTCATAGTTATTGCCCAATAGTCATAGTTTTTCCCATTAAATTGTGGGAGTTGAGTATTAAAGATACCCATGCTAGTGTTGGCTCCAGCCATTCTTGCACTCTTAACTATGCTTCAAAATACTTGACTGTGTATTTAAAATAACTGACTGTCCTGGACAGTCTTCACTGTTGAGGACACAAAAAAAAACTTGAGAAATACCTTGGATTCTTTCTTGACTGAGTCTTCACTCTGCTGGAGAAGTTGCTGCAGCAAGAAATCCTTCCTTCAGCTTCTTTGACACCTTCAAAGAGCTTGGACAAGCTCTGATACCATGTTGGGAATTTCTGATGATTCCAAACAAAAATGAACAGAGAACAATGCTTTGTTTTTGCACAGGGAAGCTAAAAATTGTTTGGGAGAAGAATAGAGTTTTTCACACACATAAAAAACTTTGTATTAATTAACAAAACTGCCTGATACAAAAGGATCTTCCTCTTAACAGAGGGATTACACCAAGAACACTTCAGTTCCACACAAAAAAAAATTACTCTGTCTCCTTGCAAACATTACTCTGTCTCAGCTAAAAATTTTACACTGCTGTGTGTAAAAATTTCTTACATTTACTGCTGTAAAAAAAATTCCTTACATATGCCCTGCTGCATTCTTCACATTACATTTCAACCAACAAAAATAACATTCCAATCTCGCTACTGCGCATTCCCTTTCAACAAAAAAAAACTTAATATATTTACGCTACTGCGTATTGCATATTCCCCTTCGTTTTTTTTTTTAACGAACAACCATTTACATTTACACTACTGTGTATATTTCACATGCGCGCTGCTGCGTGCTTCCCTTGCATTTCATTGCAACAAAGACAACAAAAACAACATATGATATTACATGTTACTCGAGCCATACTCCCGTGAATAATAAAAAACAATAAAATTAAAAACTTTACCAACAATCTACCAACCCATAGTAAATACTCATTAATTGTTTTACTGATAAGATTGGCGGTCAAAATAAAAATTTACTTCATGTCAACTCCATGTGTAGGCCTGTACATCAACTTTGGTTTCAATCAACGGACATCAACCTTGCTTTCAATCGGACGACTGACGGCAATATCGCACAGCCACTTCTTACCAACCTTTATGCTCCGGGAAAAAAGTTGTTTTCCAAAACTGCTGATCCACATGTCAATCGATGGTTGTTATCGCTGCCATTTGAGGAATAACCACCAACTCGTGAAAAGCGGTGCAGGAAGGCTCAACGGTTTTCAGGAATTAAATGCTGCACGACAGTTGAAATTAATATTTCAACAATACGAGCTTGGTAATTTTTCTTTTAAAATATGAGGAAAGGTGAATAATTTAGGGAATTGATCGAATTCATTTAAATTTCGAATGATTATATATATATATACTGAAATTTATTTAATATTATTTATATTATCATTCCATAGTTTTCTTAGGCTGGGAGGAAAATTGCAAAGGTAACCATAAATCTTTTTTGGACTAGCCTTTCTGGCCTAGAGAGGGCTCTCTTTATGTGAATTTACAGTCAATTAGATGATTGCATGTTTCGTATTTGAGGCTAGTTATATATATCAAAAGATAAGTTTTAAAGTTGTGGTTGCAAGGTAAAGGAGAGGTCCATTGGGTATGGAGTCATAATAATGTTCAACAATCAATCACAATAATCAAAACAACTTGAAACAAGGCGAGGTAGGAAAACTCTTGGATCTTACAAAGTTGTAGTATGGGTGAGATGAATGAGAATGATGATCCTTAAAAATTATAAAGCATACATAGATGAATTCTATATTTAATTTCAAAAGAAAAACACCGAAATTTCTTGACAAGCCAGAGCATAGTGCTGTGAGTAAATTCCACTCATAATATTCTTGTAAACAATTAATAAGGAGAATCGATGTAAAAATGAAAGGAAAGAAAAATTTACAAACAGAGAGACATGACCATTTGTCTAACACAAGAAAATCCGGAAACAAAATTGTCTCTGTATTGCTGAATTGATTACTTGTATTGAAACTCCACAACTTACAATCTCAAAGATCTTCTTTTTACTCCATTATCAACCCCTTTTAAATTCAAAATCATAAACTATATAAAAAATATTGTTCCTAAGTCTAAGGAGGTCGAAATCCACCCATTCCCCTAACAGATGTAACTAATTACATAAAAATAACAAAAGGAAAACCACTTTTCTGGAAACTAGGAAACTATCTTTGACCCATTAATTACAATCTTTCCTACACATCTAATACATCGAACTTGTACAAATAAATCATGATTGCAGTCCTCGCATGGTAAATCATAACTGATGAAGTCATAAAACTTCTCCTTTTCCAACGTTGGGGTGAAAAAATTGTTCAAAAATGTGACTGTGTCTGTGCGTAGGAAGGTTGTTGTGCACAACAAGAAAATAATCCTCTGACTTTTCTTGAAACCAACTGTCACTTTGATCATCATGAACATGTCCATCAACATCCTCAGGTCTTTAGATGACTGTTACAACAAAACTGACCATGAATAAGTTTTGAAAAAGGCTCAAATTGTTCATGTAATCTGTGCGCAGCGACAGAGGGAAGCACTCCAACTAGCCAAAGAAGAAGCTCAAAATGCTTCCAACCTCTCCTAGACCCCTGATAATTTTGAATTAATACATATAAGGCTGATAAACTAAAATTTCCAAGACTTGGAGGCGGGTGAGAGGGTGAAAAATGATTATGTTTCTGTGCACAACGCCTGTGCGCAACGACTGTATTTCTTAAATATATCCTAAACGGTAAGCCGAATGGAGCTGAAATTTTTACAAAAGCTTACTACCATCATACCTCATATTGACAACAATTTTGAGCCAAATACGACTCACGGATCTTGAGAAAATCCAAAAATGGTTGTAAATGACAGTGACTCGTTTCTCAAAAACCATGAAGCATTTTAACCTGAAATTAAGTAGGTTTATTCATCTTATCCCCATGCATCTACTGTAAAAATTTCATGGTAAATGGGTATTGAATTTGTGCATGGGAGCACCATCTATTTTTCATGGTTTAAGAAATAGTGGGGTCTCTGAACAAGTTGCACATGTTGGTGATGATAATGACACTATATTAGTGATTACACACATCCCTTTCAAGCCCCCTTTCGCCAAAAATGCAAAACATTCATCTCTAGACTAAAAATCCTAACCCTAATGCTTTGTCAATAGTACAAAAAACTTGTGGTTGATGTCTAGAGCATATGAAAAGGTGAAGAATGAACTTGGTGGATGTTTCTGAAATCCAACCATGTCCTTTTAATCCTCCACTTGGTCTAAAGTCTTCTTGTTGGGTCCCTATAATACTAGTGATTACCCCATTACTATTGTAGTTGTACCCCTTATTAATATTGTTGTGCCCCTATTGTTCCCATATTGTTATTACTGTGCCCCATAGAATCCCTCTATTGTTATTTTTGTGGCTTTATATTATTATTATTAGGTCGGCTGGTTATATTGTGACTCCTTAGACTCATATATATAGAAAGGAGGTTTTGTCATTTGAATCATCCAAGAATTGTTCATTTATGTAATGTAAAGGAGGTTGCCCCCTTGAAGAGGCTGAATTTTAAGGTGTTGAACTATCTTTTCTATCTTTTTCTTGAGTTGGTTTCATAACACTACCTTAAAGGGAGCATCATTATGATGGTTCATGGAATTGGGGGGTGGTACTATAACCTCATGGAATCAAATGAAAGAGACATATCAAGACTATTGTCGATCTACGGATATCAAAAGAAGATGAAAATTTGGAAGAATATGTTTAAATATTTCAATATAATTTGGAAAGATCACCATACACTACCCTACCCAAGGATGTATTGAAAAATGCTTTGATTAGGGCATGAAAGATGAATGGGTAGAAACACTTAATTTAATGGGGAAAGGTGAACTTTTCAAAGAAGGATATGCTGAAATTATAAAGCTATGTATCTGGTGTTCACAAGGGAGTACACGAACCAAAACTAGAACTCACGATCCTCTTATCAGATCTAGCAAGATTGCAGGAAGAGGAGTTACATGAGCATACATTGGTAATCTTTTAGAAGCCTTTAAAATTGATATTTTAAGTACGCTAGCAACAAATTTTGATGTTTTACAGGTAAATAGAGAGAATCTGAAGCAGAACAAGTATTGGTTATTTTATGTCTCTGCTGTTAAAACAATAGTAGTCGCAACAAATGTCTCTTGGACACAGATGAGACGTGTTCCATTTGCACCAAAAATCATTTGACTGATCATTTCCCTTCACTTCCTGGGTTGAAGGTTGTATTTAAGGAAGATGGAGAAGACCCAGAACCAACATATTTTGTGGCATGACAATGACAATAGTAGAATCACCCATCAGGTGTGTTGCAGGCCCCTTCTATGTTTTTTTTGGACAATTTTCTCAGAAACAATTTCTTGGATCAAATTGGCAGGGCCAACAACATTCTCCTAATACTTAGCAGTCACAGCCATATAGTTTACCACTCTGGAAAAATTAGTCATTCCTTGGATCCTCTTGGAGGAATCAACAATATTCCACAACTTTGTGGCATAATACACCAAATGATTTGTATCCTTTGCAATGGAAAAAGCAACCTACTCAAGGCCCAATGTGCTCCTATAATTGGCAATATAGGAGAATTTAGCTCAGTAATTTCATCATAGTCTAGTTAACTTAGGGGGTCTTATGTTTTCAAGGAAGTTGGATTCCTATGTATGTAATCATTAATGTTTTGAGTGATTAAAATAGGAATTAATTAGATATTTGTAATTGCTATCGAATGTAGGAGAACATGAGTGATGATGAGTGATGATGAGAGAGTTGGAAATCAATTGTAACTCTTAGATCAGAAAGTGGTGTCATGATTCATGGAACTAGAGAGGATTCTTAGGGATAACTCGAGTTAAAAGTGGATTAGAGGATATTCAGGATTTAGTTTAGCTGATTAAGGATCTGGACTAGAATTGGTTAAACAGAACCTTTTGTATAAATATAAGCCTAGAAGGCATAGTCAGGGGTTAGATAGGTAGTTAGTTAGTTAGAGTGAGATTAGATAGGTTTGACTATAAGCCTACGGGTAGGAAAGGAAGGTCATTGATATTGAAAATCAGGCCGAGGAAGAAATTTAGGTGTAAATATTTGTTTATCAATACAAATAACTTGATTTTTAGTTTGTGTGATGTGTGAGGTGTAATTGAATTATAATCTATGTGTGGATTAGAGTAAATTTGTGTAACATAGGTTGCAAGTGTCCATAAGCATAGAAGAGGTGCAGAGAGGAGTGTTACGTGGTTACACATAGACAGTATTGAAGAGAACCTTCGTAGTGAAGTATAACCATAAGGTTTCTTAAAACCTAAAGGTTTACAAAGGAAACTTACAAACGCGAGCGGAGATAGAGGTCAAACGAGTGAAGGTCGTAAGGTGAAACCAAATACATAGGTAGAAATCTGAATGAGCATTGCACAGTAAGAACCAAAAGAAAGTAAATGCATGAAGAAAATGAAGTAAATGTGCATAGGAGTCGTTGGATCAGTCATATCAACGAGCGTGATTGTGTGCGATAGACAGATAAGATCTTATTGCACAATTAAAGTAAGAAGTTGAGAGGTGGAGATTAAGCCATGTGTTAGCAAAAGGACGGAGCGGTTTTCATAAGTGGGAATTTGTTTCTCACATGCCCTCGAAGTTTTAAGCGGTATTCCAAAATCAGACACGATAAGGTTTTATGCAATAGAATTAAACCCTCGTTGAATTCCAGCCATCAAGACTGTCCATTGAGTGATTTGTCAGATGCATATCTCTTTTGAAAGTGCACACTAGTTAATTTAGAATTCGAACATGATGAGGTTTTATACAATGGGGCTTAAGACCTCATTGAGTTTCGATAATCGTGACCGTTCAATGGTTGATTAATCGGATAGTAATCATGCTCAAATGTGCACATATGTTAACATGTCAGGTGGACCTGATGAGTTATTCAAATAAGTTTAACTTCTTTGAGTTTCGGCGGGTGAATGGGTTAAAAAAGTAGATCGCGTGATAGCTGTCAATATGAAGGAAGAAATCAACAGTGCAGATTTGAAGCGAAAGGTTGAGCATCGATATATGTGCCAAGGCCGTGGAATGGTAGAAAGGTAAAGGTTAAGCATGGTTTATGTGTAATTTCTATTATATGGAATTATAATAGAAATAAATCAGAATATATATATTATGGGTTAAGTTGAGATTAACCAAAGTCTAAAATCCATGCTATGGTTAATATGTGTGAGTTGTTAAACAAAGGTTATGAAGAGTCGTATAAAGTTCCGCTTAGAGTTTACCAAAGGGTTAGACTTTGAAGAGTCAAATGAAGCGTTTCCACGTAGGTTTATTTAAGGAACCTTAAATCTTGATCTAAGAGAATTTTCCTAAGTAAGGAATCTTAGGGAATTCCTGGGACACACCTATTATGACATACAATTTTATTGCATACTGTGGGTATATGTGGCTTAGGCTGCATCATTGGGGTATATGCAACTTAGGCTGGCATCTTTTTGTATCAGAGCAGAATAAGGGAATTTTGTGTGCAATAATTCTTTGAGAGAACTCTATTCTAAGAGTTATTTTTTGAAGGTATGTATGCAGGTAAGAGGAAATCGGGTTTTAAATCTGACAAATAGTAAGTACACATAGATAAAGTGTAGAAGAATTTGCAGATGCAAAGGAAATAGAGAACAACTCATTCAAAGTGCAGGTGAATGGTAGAACAAGATCATGCAGAGGTCTTGAAGGTGAGAAGATTGCAGCAACCTAGAGAAAGGAGTGCTCATATGGCTCCAGAGGAGAGAACCAGAGAGATGTCAAAAGACTGAGCTTAGAGGAGATAAGCTTAGTGAGGCATGCGTAGCAAGAAGGAGACTTGTTACTGCAGAGGTTTTGTTGCAGATCAGAAGGAAGATCATAAATGAAATTCCACAAGAGGATGTGGGTAGAATTGCTAAGGGATGAAGAAAGCTAGTAAGAGTTTCTTAATGAAAGCAAAATGTGGCAGAACCTTGAAGAATTCTAACAGAGGTTGGATAAAGAGGAAAGTTGTGTTCATAGAAGGTGCAAATGAGTTGAAGCCTAGAAGGAGCAGAGAGAAGTGGTCAAAGAGGTTCAAGAGAATAGAGAACTAAGTGCTTGCCAAAATACCAAGTACAGAGGAAAGCTTGGTGAGGTATGAGGTAGCAAGGAGGACTTGCTATTGCAGAGGCTTTAATGCAACTCTAGTAAGTGAGTGAGGAACTCATGAAGATAGAGAAGAAGATGACTATTGATAGTCATAAAAGAGGTAACAGAGGTTCTGAGGAAGACCATAGCAGAAGAAAAGTGAGGAAGGAGGATGCCAAGGAAAATGACAAGAGAACGAGTCAAGAGGAGAGTGACAAGGAGATTATAGAGTTAAAACAACAACTCAATGTATTAAGGATGATACTAGAGGAAAACTAAAGACAGGGTTGGGTCTTGAAGAAAACGGCAGTGAAGTAGTTTAAGTTGCAGAAAAGGCTACAACAAAAGCAAGTGAAGTGGCTGGGGGAAAAGATTAGAGAAGTTGAGTTAGAAATGGAAATATCCATTTGTGAAGCAGAATAGGGTGAAGTTTTGGGTAAAGATAAGATTTGTGGAAGATCTTATGAATTATTGTGATAATTCAAGACAACAAGAAGACTTGAAGACTGAAACTTCAAGTGAGACCAAAATGTCACATGATTTTAAATTTGATAATTTGTGTATGATTGCAGGTGAAACATGTGGAGAAGGACAATTTGCTGATATTGTCATAAAGGAGGAAGAAGACAGGCATAATCTAAATTCTATTCTGAAAGAATATGAGATAGATAAGTTTCATGTAAATGCCCGTACACAGTTGGGAATAAGTTTTACTTTTTAGAATATTGCAAGGACTAAAAGCAAAGGATGTTTGACTCATAATGATGGCCAAAAGTAGGAAGAAGTAGGGCAGGATATCAAGAAACCAAGTGAAGGATTTGAGGAGATTGAAGAGAAGATAATCAAAAAAATTATGAGTCATGTAGAGGGCTTGGAACAACAAGAGGACTTGGTGATTGAATCATCAAATCATATCATGAGGTCTTGTGGTTTTAAAACTAACAAGTTATGTGTGAATGCAAGTATTGCAGAAGAAAAAACATCCTATGGAACTATCTTGAGTGAAGCTAAAAGTTGCGAAGCAAAGTATGATGATGGCTATCTTTCAAATGAAGATCAAGTTGAGTTATTACAACAGAAGGAGTTCATAAATTCATTGCTTAGTGAAGGAAATATCTTTAGTAGAGATGAGATAGTTATGTCTTATGATAAGGAATTTGTTATTGGTAAGGACAAAAAGAAATTGATCCTCTTAAATGGCCAAAGGAAGAGTGATGGGCATACATCTAAAACTATCACAAAGATGGAGGATCATAATTTTATTCTGATCGAGAATGAAGAAGTAGTGTCACCAAGAAATTATATTTGTGACAAAGAATAAGATACTAAGGATTGTACAAAGCTTTTGGGAAAAATCTCAAGTGAGATGGAAAATTTATGGCATGAGTTAAGACTTTTGGAGAAAAGGCTAGAAAACCAAAGAGTAAGTGTTCAGGTTGTCAAGTCAAAGCTAAATGAGAATGAAGGAGATCACTACAGTGGACAAGAGCATAAAGACATCATTGAAGCAGATGGTGTGGAAGAAAGACTTATTGATAGTCTTGAGAGTACTTTAGAGAATCCTCTGGAGAATTCTTTAAAGAGGATGAATCAACATACTGATGTGATGATAGAGGAGGAAAAATCAGAGCAGCATACTGAAATGTTGCCAAAGGAAGAAGAGGCACTGAGGCCTTATGTTTTTTATTTTAATAATTGTTTTGTGAGTGCAGTTTTGTTGCAGATGCTGGAGAAAATTTGGCATAGATGAGTAGCCAAATAAAGATGGAAGAAGAGGATTCCATGGAAAAGTTTAATCCATGGAACAATGATATTATGTTGCTGGAAAGAATGTTGGAAAGTCAATATTCAATACAGAAAGAGATAATCATGAAAGAGGGTAAGGATGAAAGGGTGGTAGTAAGAATCTGGCAACTTCAAAGAGAAGATAATGAACAACAGTTGGTAGAGTTAGTGAACACGAACAACAAATTGAAGCAAAGAGAAAGAGGTAGCAATAAATGGCAGAGTATGGACCAACCCAAGGATGTGCCAGAGATGGAGATTGAAGAGTTATAGAAATTAATGATGAAGAAGTCCATATGGAGGAGAATGACAGCAATAGGAAGAATGAACAATCGGAATTTCAAACTGATTGACAAGGAGAGGAAGATGAACTAGAAGACAACATATATACAACAGCAGCAAAGGTGCAAGACATTTGGGTAGTTACAAAATAAGGTTTGGGACCCTGGAGGTTTTCTATCAACATATGAGGACACATGATCAACAGGTCATGATTATTTTAACCTTGGGAGTCTAATGCAGGAGCATTCAGCTCAGAAATTTCATCATAGTCTAGTTAACTTAGGGGGTCTTATGTTTTCAAGGAAGTTAGATTTCTATGTATGTAATCATTAATGTTTTGATTGATTAGAATAGGAATTAATTAGATATTTGTAAATTCTCTCAAACGTAGGAGAACATGAGTGATGATGAGTGATGATGGGAGAGTTGGAAATCAAATGTAACTCTTAGATTAGAAAGTGGTGTCATGATTCATGGAACTAGAGAGGATTCTTATAGATAATTGGAGTTAAAAGTGGATTTAAAGGATATTGAGGATTTAGATCAGTAGATTAAGATCTGAACCAAAGTTGGTTAAACATAACCTTTTGTATAAATGTAAGCCTCAAAGGCAGAGTTAGAGGTTAGATAGGTATTCAGTTAGTTACAGTGAGATTATATAGGTTTGACTGTAAGCCTATGGGCAGGAAAGGAATGCCACTGATATTGAAAATCAAGCCGAGGAAGAAATTCTTGTGTAAATATTTTTTTATTAATACAGATAACTCGATTATGAGTTTATGTTATGTGTGAGGTGTAATTGAATTATAATTTGTGTGTGGACTAGAATAAATTTGCATAACATAGGTTGAAGGTGTGCATAACCATATAAGAGGTGTAGAGAGGAGTGTTACATGGTTACACATAGACAATATTGAAGAGAACCTTTACAGCGAAGTATAACCTAAAGGGTTTCGAAGGAAACATACAGGCACGAGAAAAGATAGAGGTCAAACAAGTGAAGGTCGTCAGGCAAAACCAAATACACAGGTAGAAATTTGAATGAGCATTACACGGTAGGAACCAAAAGAAAGTAAAGGCACAAAGAAATGCAGTAAACATGCACATGAGTCATTGGATCAGTCAGATCAACGGGTAAGATTGTGTGATAGACGGATAAGATCTTATCGCAAAAATAAAGTAATAAGTTGAGCCACGAGATTAAGCCATGTGTTAGCAAAAGGACAGAGCGATTTTCGTAAGTGAGAAGCTATTTCTCACGTGCCCTCAAAGTTGTAAGCAGTATTCCAAAATCGAATGCGATAAGGTTTTATGCAACAGAACTAAACCCTCATTGAATTCTGGCCATCAGAACTGTCCACTGAGTGATTGATCAGATGCATATCGCTTCCGAAAGTGTGCACTAGTTACTTTAGAATTCAAACACGATGGCATTTTATATAACAGGATTAAGACCTCATTGAGTTCCGATAATCGTGACCGTTCAATGGTTGATTGATCGAATGGTAATCACACTCAAATGTGCACATAGGTTAACACGCCAGGCAGACTCGATGAGTTATTCAAAGAAGTTTAACTTATTTGAGTTCCGATAGGTGAATGGGTTAAAGAAGAAGATCGCGCGATAGCCGTTGATTTGAATGAAGAAATCAATGGTGCAGATTTGAAGCGAAAGGTTGAGCATTGATATATGTGCCAAGGCCATGCAATGGTGGAAAGGTAAGGGTTAAGCATGGTTTATGTGTAATTTCTATTATATAGAATTATAATAGAAATAAAGCGAAATATGTATATATTATGGGTTAAATCGAGGTTAACAAAAGTCTAAAAGACCATGTTATGGTTAATATGTGCAGGCTATTAACCAAAGGTTATGAAGAGTCATATAAGGTTCTTCTTAGAGTTTACCAAAGGGTTAGACTTTGAAGAGTCAAATGAAGTGTTTTCGCATAGGTTTATTTAAGGAACCTTAAACCTTGATCTAAGAGAATTTTCCTAAGTGAGGAATCTTTGGGAATTCCTGGGACACACCTAGTGTGACATGCAATTTTCTTGCATACTGTGGGTATAAGGCTGCATCATTGGGGTATATACAACTTAGGCTAGCATCAATTGGTATCAAAGTAGAATAAGGAAATTCTGTGTGTAAGAATTATTTGAGAAAACTCTTTTCTAAGACTTATGTTTTGAAGGTATGTATGTAAGTAAAAGGAAATTAGGTTTTAAATCTGACAAATAGTAGGCACACAGAGATAAAGTGTAATAGAATTTCCATATCCCCCTTGTTATTTAGAATGTAATGAACTATATTTGAGATCCAAAAGAACCATCTTTCCAGAAGATCACTCAAAAGATCAAAAGCAATAAGAAAATGATAAACTCGCTAAGGATTAGTCATTGATAAAACAATCTCATCTTGATGTAATCATTACTGAAGCATAGCCATCTAGAAAACCAACTGAAAAACATGCAACTATTTAGATTACGGGCACTAATCCCTGATTCACTCAGAGATTGGAAATAATAAATCACCTAAACATCCTAATTTTGACCTCTTATGGGAATTACAAAATTTATATATTAAAATTCCTCTCTTACATGCTATTGTAGAAATACCAATTTATCCTAAAACCATTAAATAATTATGTGTTAAGAAGTCTCGTAGGAAATCAAAAGACCCTCCTATAATCCATGTTTTAGGGAAAATATGTTATCTTATTCCGAGGAAACAAATACCAATTAAATATGATGACCCTAGAAAGCATGTTGTTATTGTCCAGATTCAGGGATATAATTTCCTAAACATTTTGGTGGACTTGGGAGAAACCATAAATAGTATAACACTTGAAATTTGGGGACTCCTTAGAATAAATAGATTTAAACCATCTCTGACTATGTTAGAGTTGACTAACAAATCTATTGTAAAACTAGAGGGAACTTTGGATAATATTATTGTTTCTGTAGATTTTTGGGAATATCCAACATATTTTCTGGTCCTCAATCCTAGAAATAAACTAGAAGGACACTCTTTGATATTAGGAATACCATGACTTGCCACTACATATGCATACATAAGGTGTCAAACTTGAAGCGTGGCTATTACTCAAGGACCAATAATCAATAATCTTATTTTCTACCCTCCCGCAAAACCCAACATATCGATTGATGATTTTAGATGTTCCCCACTCAAATATCCAGAAGGAAATTTATGCTCTCCTTTTAATATTGATAAAGCCCTTATCTTTAAAAAAAAAATGAGGATAATGTAATTAATGGATTCATTAATCAACCTTACATTATTGGGAACCCAATCTGTCCACTGATGAAAGTTGTGCGTGATAAAGAATACGAAGGAGATCCATTACATGATTTGAACGTTGAACACATACCCATGACTGTAGTTCACAATAGTATTCCTATTAAAATCAAGCCTAGGAACACCTTGAACATTACAGTGACCTTAATGACCTCCAACGTGAAAGGCTAATCCAAATTATTCAAAAGTACAAATAGGATTTTCCCTCGGAATATTCAAATATGAAGGGCATCGATCCACAACTATGTACACATCATATTTATTTTGAGAAATATGCCCATGTCATTCGTCAATTGCAAAGAAGACTAAATCCACACCTTAGAGATATAGTAAAACAAGAACTTCAAAAAATTCTTGATGTTAATTTTATATATCCTATTTCTGATAGTTAGTGCGTTCCACCACTAGTGGTAGTCCCCAAAAAGAATGGAAAATGGATAATTTGTGTCGACTATAGAGAATTAAATAAATCCACCCATAAGGATCATTTTCCCCTTCCAGTTGTGGATCAAGTCCTAGACACTCTTGTTGGAAAGATTTCTTTTTTCTTTCTTAGATGGGTTCAAAGAATATAATCAAATACAATTTTCCCTTAAAGACCAAGACAAAACTACGTTCACCTATCCATGGGGAACATTTTCATATAGAATCTTACCATTTAGGCCGTGCAATGCATCAACCACTTTTCAAAGGGAAATTCTCAATATTTTTTATGACTTGATTAGTGAAGGACTTGAACTATATATGGATTATTTTACCCGTTATGGTGATGAATTTGACAAATATTTGCATAATCTTGAGAATTTTCTTGCATGATATATAGCCACTAGGTTGTGCCTCAGTCATAAAAAATGTCACATAATGATGGCATACTGTATAGTTTTGTCACATTTCTACTACAAAAATTCACATAGATCCAGCTAAGATCGGGGTAATTCTTAAACTTTCTACTCCTCAAACACAAACAGAGGTATGTGATTTCCTTGGTTATGTTCGTTAGTATCGTTGTTTTATAGAAAAAAATTCAAAAATTACAACACCTCTTTATGTATTTACTAGACATGTGGAATTTTAATGGGTTGATAAATGTGCTACTTCTTTTGCATATCTGAAGAGGATGGTCTCAATAGCTCCTGTGTTGTGAGGAACAAACTGAAAATTTACCATTTCATATATCCTCAGATAGATCAAATATGCCAATAGGAGAAGTCCTTAAATAATAAGAGGATAAAAAGACTTATGCCATTTATTACATTAGCAAGAACCTTACATCAGCTAAACTGAATTACACCGTGACAGAAAAAAATATTTTTTAGTTGTTATTTATGCCATAAATAAATTTTTCCATTACATAATAGGATATCTAGTTTTTTTGTACAATGATCATTCTGCCATTCGTTATTCAGCTAAAAACCTATTACCAGTGGTAGAGTAACTCAGTGGTTATTGTTGTTGCAGGAGTTTAACATTACCATAAAATATCAGCCAGAAAAAGAAAACCTTGTTGTATACTTTTTGTCAAGAATTCCAACGAAAGTTGATTCTTCCCTAGTTGAAGAACAATTCCCAGATGAACATTTGTTTGTTGTAATTGTCAAAACACCCTAGTATGTTGATGTAGAAAATTATCTGGTGGTTGGAAAATTTCCATCACATTTGACATATCGGGAAAATAAGCTTATTATCCAGTGCAACATATGCATTTATTGGATGGATGGTTACCTTTTTCATAGAGGGGTTGATCTTCAAATTTGAAGATGTGTCAGAGAAAATGAAATTTATGATATCCCTAGGGCCTACCATGATGAGCCCTATGGGGTCACTTTTTTTATTAGAGAACTGGACACAAAGTATTACAAATGGGCTATTTTTTTCCACAATATTTAAATATGCAAAGAATATGTCCAGAGTTGTGATAACTATCAGAGGATGGTTCATCCAATTCATTCTGACGAAATTCCCCTCTGATTACAAATTGTACTAAAATTGTTCGAAAGGAGGTTAATGGAATTCGTAGGTCCCTTTCACTCGCCTTCAAATTATAAAACATACATTCTCATCTATACATATTATGTTACTAAATGGGTGGAAGTTGTAACACTCCCAAGGGCTATGGAAGAAGCAACCATTAATTTTTGTTTGAACTATTTGTTTGATATTGGCTTCTTCGAGAGCTTGTAATCGATGGCGGAAAATACTCACAAAATTTCAACCACGCTAAAAACTTACCATGTTTAACACCAGGTCACCTCGCCTTACCATTCACAAGCAAATGGGCAGGTGGAAAGCACAAAAAAAAATTCTTAGAGGTTATTTTAACTACAATAGTATCTCTAAATCGTCAAGACTGGGCTGCCAAGCTCTCGAAAGTACTACTAGTTGCTCACCTTATCAACTTGTTTTTGGTAAGGAACCCATTTTTCCAATTGAATTCATATTTGAGACTCTAAAAATTGCCAAGGAAGTCAGATTGGACCTCACAGAAGCACAGACACAACACTTACAACAATTCAACGAATTAGATGGAGTGTGTCTTCTTGCTTTACAATGTACTACCATAATTCAATAAAATAGGGATAAATGGCATGATAGGTTGATTAAAAATAAAAATTTCCATAAAGGAGACTCAATGATTCTATATGATTCAATATTCTAACATTTTCTAGGTAAACTCCAAACGAGGTGGCTTGGCCCTGATGAAATTACCGAAATTTATGACAATGGAACAATATGCCTTACTACAATTGACAATGTCAGCATTTGGTTCTTTGCCAATGGGAATTGACTACATCTGTACCATTGACCACTTACCAAAGATTCTTTTCTTCATGAAATCAATAATGATGCTAATCTGCAGGTTATAGTTGATCGGGGAAATTTCCCTGCAGCCACAACCAAGTAAATATTTTTTAAGACATTTCCTTTATTTTGTACACAATGTAAATAGGTCTTCTTATTTATATATATATATATATATATATATATATATATATATATCTATATTTTTTATATATATAATATATATATTATATATATATTTATATATATTATATATCTATATATATATATATATATATAGATATAGATATAATATATATATATATATATCATTGCTAAATTTTTTATCACAACTATTGTTTCCTTAATCACAGTTTCTTTTTCCTTAGTCATAGTTGTTGTTTTTTTAGTTACAATTGTTGTTTCCTTAGCCATAGTTGTTGTTTTCTTAGTGATAGTTGTTGTTTCCTTAGTCACAATTGTTGTTTCCTCGATTACATTATTTTTTCCTTAGTCACAGTCATTGTTTCCTCATTTACAATTGTTGTTTCCATAGTAATAGTTGTTGTTTCCTCAGTCACAACCTATTTTTCCTTTATTTTGCTATTTTTTCTTTAGGCACAATTTTGTTTCCTTTAAATATAACTATTGATATTTAACATGCAATTAATTTTTATTTTTTTTAGTTATATCTTTATTCCTTTAGGGAAAGAAACATTTTTAGATTTCTCCTTATATGATGATTGAAAACCAATTTATTTTATGGTCATCATTAGAGAATATTTTATGAGAAATCATTATCAAAATTTTGAAATTTCCATGAATTTTTAATCCTTTCTACACTTGTAGAAAAATCACTATAATTCGTATACTGCATTCCCTTCATCACCACTTATGGGATATATTTTAACTCCTATCTTTCAACAATAAACGATCATAATTCTTCTTAGGACAAAATTCTCAAGCTAGAAAAATAATTACTATAATACTTCTTACACCATCCCTAACTCTTAAGGAGTTGACATGCCACCCCATTTACTAATTAATATATTAATATTAATTAAAATTACAATTTAACAGAGGGTAGGAGGTCTCTTCACAAGCCTGACTACCATGATCATAAGATCTAGTTGAGTAACATTATCATTTATAGTTACCAAGCCAGTGTAATGGTCTTTGGCTTTTATGTCGAAGGACAAGAGGTCTCATCATGAGCTGACTTGTTCACCTCATTAGCTCTAGTGAATGGAATTGTTTTTAACTAGTCACCATGCCAAAACAATGGCCTTCTGTAGATACTTCAAAAATTTATATATAACAACAAAATTCGAACATTCTTTTAGTAAATGGTACACTGACATCTCAAAGGGTTAATACAGAAACCCTGTCAAGGCTATGGACATCTTTTGGCAGTAGAGGACATGCATGTGGTATTGAAGTAAAACCAAGAATTACAATATAGCTTGGCTCTTTTTTCCTTCAAAATTAAAACAAGAATGGTCGTTAAATTTATTATCGACATTCTTAAAACCTTCCGAGAATGTGGTGATGTTTGGTTCTTTATGAGAATTTCACTATAATTCTACATACTAGATTTTTTTTTTGGGAAAATCAACATTCTAAATTAATCTCATTTCTTTTCTCTAATGATATGTTTGATATAACTATTAATTTCATCCCTCTAGTTCTTCGTATACATTTCTCCATGCCTTTATTCTATCTGCATCCTCTATGGGTTTTAATAAATCATGGTATCATTACCACACACGAATTATATTCATTTCCTCATGCACCATAGATATATCATGATTTCTATTTATCCTTTTTATGGTCACTTTGCTGCACTGAATTAATGTACCATTATCTTTCAAACGTGCCAAATTTTGCATCTTGTCAAAATTTGATTAAAGTTCGTGGACAACCTTTACTCTTATTGGGGGGGCGAGTTGGCACTGACAAATGACTATTATTTGCATTTTTGAATACCATTGCATGTCATCGAAACTATGACACTCTATATAAGCTTACTATCATTCTACATTGTGAATTTTGTTGTTTCCAAATTGCAAGATTGTGCCCTATTGAACAATTAACAATGGTTAGGCATTCAGTCCGTAATGAATGAACACAACTACAAGTCTTGGAGCAAGTATGCAACATCTTAATTCAAGTTGGATGGATAGAATATTTTGAATGGTTATAGGGGTTCGACAATGCTGTAGCATTGGAATTCACTAAGAGTTTGGAAAATGGTGTAAAAGTGGTGAGAAATGTATAGATACAAGTAAATGAAAGTGCAATATAAAAAGTGACAAGATTTTCGATGGAAGGAGAAAAGTGGTATGAGATACACACCTCTCTTCATAACGTTACCCTTATATTCTTAAATCCTGACGAAGAATTGATCAAAAAGGGGAAGGGGTATAACCCATATTCATTACCTGAGCCATGGAAGGAGATAACAGAGATTTTTTAGTGGTACATCACCTATGATGGAAAGTATGACGTGGTAAGGGGGCGTCATCTCAAAATCATGGCATCCTTGAGGAAAAAAGTAACTCTAAACCTCCCATATTTTCTTAATTTTGTATTGCATGAGACTGCTACTAAATTAATGAGGTCTAAGGACCAAGCTACAATTGTAAGTCACTATGGAATCATCATGTGATTAGTTATAAGAAGTCTTAACCAAGTCCAACAGACTTGGGAAGGGTTCTTTAGAAACCCTAATGATGATCTGGACATTACTTTGGAAAGTGAAACAATTGTTGGAACATCTAGGGACATTGTAGATAGTGATAAGCATCTAGAGGGAGACAAGGAGGAAAATTTAAATGAAACCCCCATGACAGAAAATATTTCACGAGAGAATATACAGATTGAGAAAACTCAAAAACTTAGCAAAGCAGAAAAAAGGATGGCATCATTTTTAGCTTCCCTACCTAAGAAAAGGATGAGGTCCGTTAGACTTGTAAAGAAGGGTTAGAGTTCCTTGAACCCTCTTGAGCAACTAATAAAAGAAAAATCATCTCAGGATGTATCAACTTCAAATCAGATGGAACATGAAATAGAAATAGCCCAAGAAATAGAAGGGCTAGAAACTATACTAGATACAACAAATTTTGGAAAAGTTGTGACCACTTCAATAGAAGAACTTGTAGTCCATTTTGATAATCATCTCAACCAAGGGTCTTAACCGAATTCTTTGGTTGTAACCTCTCTTTTTGATTCTGAAACCATTGTTATCCTAGATTCAGATAATGATCCTGAGGTTGTTTCATCCCAAGGGTTTTCTAAAGACTTTGTTGCTACTTTATTAGCTCCTTCCTCTTCAGAGGTAACAACTCCACGGTATTTTAAGAATTTTATTGATGAAGAACGAGATGTTATCATTAGCTTTTTATATGAGCCTTAGATTGATTTTTCTAAGGACCCCATAGAGTTTGGCACTGATATAATGACAAGGGAATCTGACATCTTACCAACATCCAAACCCAATTAGGAAACTATTGTTGAAGAAGTCGAAATAGTAGTTTTTGTTTCCTCCCAAAAAACCTTGGTTACTAGACTATTTCAGACAATCAAAGGTACTAAAGTTGGGAGAAGGAAAGGAAAAGGAAAACTCTAGAAGGAAATTGATAAGTTAAAGGGAGAAAATAAGAAACTGCAAAGGAAAGTAAAACAACTAAAGAATTGGTTACGAGGTAGCAAGCAGTTTCACAGACATTGTGTGAAGAGGCCTAAAAGAAAGGAGGAAATTTAGGAAATGGAAGTCGAGATTGATGTTATATCTATCCTTAATGAATCCATCACTCAGACAACCTTTTTTATTGATGTTGCGGAAGAAGGAACACAAACTGACCCCAAGGTACATGCGATGGACACTCCTCCTACCCTTGTTGAAGTAGGAATTCAGACTGATTTTCCATTTACCTTTTATGATAGAGGGGTACAAGTGGAAGAGGTGCCTCCCTATACTCCCTTGATTTTAGAAGCCTCCATTAGAATTCTAAACCAAACTATGGAGGAATAACATCAGACCATAGTTGTAGGTTTTAACCCCGTATAGAAATTACCTGCATACGAATTCTAAATCACAGAAAAATAAACAATGCGAGAGCATAACACATAAAACACATATACAGAGAGATTTCCCACTGGATACCAAAACCGGGACTACTAGCTTGATTTTTCATTATATTCCTTTCAATGTTACAATACAT
>APFE031646542.1:40005-64635 GCA_000404065.3 Pinus taeda | reverse complement strand
GTCCATCTGGACCCCCATCATTGTCTTTTTCAGCATTTTCAATTTCCTTAATTATAGCACAACTTACTATTTTTAGCAGTTTTTCGGGTCCTGAACTTCCGGAGCCGTTTTGAGGCCCTAAACGACGTTTTTTGGGGAATCCAGGGGCAACATGGATCCATGCTATAGACTGATGTTGCCTGTTCCAACAATGATATTGCTCGAATAGATCTTTCTAATGAGCTATTGTACGCGTCAAACGGAGATCGTATGCCAAAGTTACGACCCCGGGAAATTGATGTACCAATTTACCCAATACGGGGCCCACAATTTGGCGTTTCATCTTCTAAGGGTCGGTTTTGGAATGTGAAGGGTTTTCCATTGTTTCTCAATAATAAATAGGCCTTCAAGCCTCATTGTAAAACAAGTTCGGAACAGTTCAGAGACATGTAGCCGCACATCTCTTCTCAGAGATAAGCTACCATCGTCCTAGCTGGTTTATTTCCAATTCTGGTTGTAAGCATATTTCGGTATTTTCCATTAATGAAATGAAGTGTTATTTCCGCTGCATCTCTTTAATTATGGTTATCGCATCTCTGTATTTATGGTTATCTCTGTAATCTATTGCGTTCCTGTTTAAATCCGGATCAACAATGGAGGTGAATATTGCAGCAAAGAGTTTGATAGGTACTGTTTAGAGCATGGAATGCATAGAGAGAAGACAGTTCCAAGAAAACCACAAGAAAATGGTGTGTCAGAAAGGATGAACAGAAAAATCATAGAGTGTGCAAGGTGCATGAGATTGCATGCAGGATTGCCTTTACAGTTTTGGGTAGATGTTGTAGATATTTCTGTTTATCTAATAAACAGGGGGCCTTCAAGTTCCTTGGATGGTGGTGTTCCAGAGGAAGCATGGACAGGTAAAAAGGTAAACTACTCCTTTTTAAATCCTTTTGGTTGTGAGGCTTTTGTCCATATTGATAAAGAAAATAGAACAAATCTTGAGGCAAAGTCAAAGAAATGTACCTTTATTGGATATGGTGTGTTGGTCACTTTAATTGCTTATTAAATTAAGCAGTCGAGTGCCACATAAATTGTCAACCCGGGAAAGTCTGATTATTTCAAAGGTGACTACGTACTGTATGTACTTAATTTTAATAGCATTAAAAAGTTGTAGTATAAACGATTCACACTTTGTTAAATCTCTTCTCTGTGTTACAGCAGTTATAATCTATTGCAAGATTTAAATAAGAATAGATAATTGATTAAATAAAATAAATCTTGCACAAAGGAAACAATGGCTTGTCCTGTAACAAAGGATCAGGACCCTATCCCTCAGAGTAGGAACATTCAACACCTGCCCCTGTTTATCCAGTTCACCATTACACTCTGTAAATCCTAATCACCAGTGAGGCACTCATGTACAACATCAATCGAAAAGAAAAACAGAGTCTTAGCAAAAGTAAATTACCATCAGAAGCGATGCTCGTAAATGAGGTATAAATAGAATTCGCACACAACACACAACATAAAGAAGATGGGTGAATCTTGTGATGAAGGTGGGCCCTGTCCTTCTCACAAGATTCCCCAGGACACAAAAACTAAGTTAAAATACTAAGAACATAATTTTATTCATCCGTCAATATACCATATTACAAGAAAGATTCAGTCTTGTCCTTTCGCTACAATCCCTGTGTTACAGCTTGTTCATCCTCCCCTCTCTAATGTAGATGTCTCCCCTTTATAGAGGAGACATCTATTACAAAAGATTTTTCAGTAAAAATTCTAGTTCATCCCTTTGTACAAAAATAGGGAAATCAGTTCCCATTAACAGAATGTTGTTACAGTAATGTGGATTATGAACGTTACGACCAATGTAACAGTTTATTCAGATCGATCGGATTCCTTTGTTGTCACAATTCTGGTGCGCAAATCTCAACTATCTCCTTGAGATTCATATGTTGTCCTTACTGTTTCAGCTTCACGGTTCGTGTTGTTTCCGCTGTTTCAGCTTCGAGGTTTGTGTTGTTTCTGCTGTTTCAACAACTGCAAAATATAGTCCTGCCAACTTTAGGTAGTTTCAACAACTGTTCAGCAACTTAGTCAACTTCAAGGATCAATTATAAAGATAGCATGATTATGTGTTGAATAATTAAACATATAGTAATGAGAAGAGTTACTGTATACCTTTAGAATGATTGGGTAAACATACTAACAAAGGCTTTCAACTATGAGTTGAAAAAGGGTAATATTATGATAAAATATAGGGTCAAAAATAGACAATATGGGATCCTAACATCCCCCCCAACTGAAAAGGTTTCATGTCTGCATGCAACGTCTAGTCTGAATCTGAGTCGGAATACTGGGATGAACAGTGCAAATTGCTTATGCAGTAAGTATGGAAGGTGCTGTCAACCATGTCTCTAAACCAATAGACACTCTGAAGTTTCTACCATGCTGCCAACTCCTCCTTTTTGGTTATTTATATTGAGCCTTATATTGCTGTCCAGGTAGCCATAAGAGAGGGAAATGAAAGTGGTAACCAATCCATCGTTCAGCACACTGTGTAATGCATCTAACATAATTAGGTATGCGTGAAATTGCCACCTGAAGATTGAGAGAATTATAAGGATGATATTCCCGTCTCTCTTTAGGAAAGTGTTCCCAGAATAAATTATTGGCTTTTATCGCCAGGGCTCCTTTAGTTTTCACATAATACTAGCAGTCTTCCAAGACTGCTGCCTGTAGTTTCCTGATATGATCAGTCATCCCTGGCTCTCGTAGAATTCGTTGATGTTCTGCAAAGAAGACAGCTGCATGTTGTGGCTCAGCACGGATCCAGAGGAGACAGTTCTCCTCATTATGTGTTGCTGACATAAAAGCATTCTGCCAAGTAAATTGATTGGCCAAGAAGGAAATAAAGGCTCTTATTTGGATATCACCAACCAGAGGAAGTAAATTAAGCTTTCTATCTTCAGGCATAACCTCATTGTGAAGATAGAGTTCACACAACAAGTTTTGGTCACTATTTGGTGCTTCTGCGAAGGTCTCAATAAATTGATGTGGTGTAGATACCTGGTGGGGTCTTCCATCCTTGATTGCTTTTATTTGGAGGAACGCTAAGCGTTCTCTCAAAAATACAGAATAATTAAAAGAGGGTTCCTTTGTAGCAAGTAACCGCTGGACCAAGTCAAAGATAGGGACAGTCTGGTTTTTAATTTCTTATTCTCCTTATATTTTGCACGAGACTGTTCAAGCACTTCCCAATTTTTGTATGCATGGTTGAGCCATAATGACTTTTGTTGCTGAAATGCCTTTCCTTATGAGAGCTCATACTCTGTCTTCCATGTGCTACTTAGTTTTTGAAAACTGGAAGTCTGTGTGTAAGAACTGCTGACACAGGGAGGTTCAGTCTGTGTAACCTTAGTTGTAAATGACTTTGCTACTGGTTTCTGTTCTGTAACAACTTGGGTAGACCAGGGTGTTTTTGTTCCTTTCTCTAAAATTCTTGAAGAGCCTGCTGGTTCTTGTGTAACAGCAGGGTATTCCTTTTTTACTATAATAGGAGTAAGTACTGGACTGGCTCCAGACAACGGAACTTCAACTATCTTGTAACCTGCTCGAGTATAGAGATCACCACATTCGCTGCACATGTATTCACTGTATTGATCCTTTCCTGCACTCTTTTCAGTTGCCGATGCTACCTGAGCTAACATGTACAGATTAAGTTCCTTTTCATAGGCTTCCCTGGCCATTTTTAATTCTTGCTGATAAGCCTTGATTTCAGATTTCAAAAACTCGTTTTCTTCCTGCAAGGAGGCTAAAGTAACCGGGGCTTCTGTAGTTGCAGGTTCCACTGGGGGAGAGAATTGTTGTTCAGTATTAACTTCATCATTTTTGTCCACAACAGGTGGTTCTTGTGTATCACCTGTTGGGTCAATGGCTGGTTCTTGTGTATCAGCCATATCTAGGTCGTTTTCCTTTTGTTTCCCAACAAGTGGTTCTTGTGTATCACCTGTTGGGTCAGTGGCTGGTTCTTGTGTATCAGCCACATACCCTATATTGTCTTGGATGTCTACTTTAGATGTATCGGCAGCTGGTTCTTGTGGAGCAGCTGCCTCTTTTGAGAAAAATGATGTCACAAAATCGTGAATGCTCTGAATTTTGGCATGCGATGGTGAGGAAAGTGAAGGTTTAGGGCTGGGCGGAATACGGGATTTTAGAGTGATGGGTGGGGAATTTGGGATAATGTCCTCAGTTACTACGGACGACCTTGTTCGTCGCCGTGGTAAGGAGGCAGGAAAAATAGTAGCTTTTCTCTTTCGGGCACTTTTCCTTAAGATAGGGAGATTATGGGAAACTGAGGCCCTGGGTTTTCTTTTTAGTGGGGTTGCAGCTTCCTGCTGCTTCTTCCTCTTAAGCGTACTGATGGGGGTATTGTTGTCCGAATCATCGGTAGGGATATGGACCATGGGAGTGGATGGTTCAGCTTCGTTAAGGGTTGGGGTTTGTTGAAAATTTTTAGTGCTTAATTGTGGAGTTTCCGCTGCCGATTGCTGATTTTCAGTAGCGTGCTGGGATTTTTCCTCGGATTGCTGGGAATTTTCTTGGGCTTGCTGAGGATTTTCCGCGCCTTGCTGAGGAATTTCCTCAGCTTGCTGAGGAGGATTATTGATGGGAGGTGGATTGTGCAGGGCAAAACCTCTATTTATTAAGAGCTGGGCCAAACGATGGTGTGTAAGGGAAAGGAGTTGGTGCCTTGCTTTCACAGTATAATGTGCCATATTTTTTAGACATCAAAGCAGATAATAGGGCATATTTATTAAATGACCATGCCTCAAATGATTTAAAATCACAAATTCATGTTGGTAGACTACCTGATAGCGACCCTCACAGGTAAAATAGTGCTTAACAAATTCTGCAACCTTTGGCCATGGTGGTGGTACTGATTGAAGTGCAACGCCCTTGCCTTTGGGTTCAACATGCTCCCCTGGTAACAGAAAATCTTGTTGTGCATGAAGAATGAGGTGTTTCCTGCTGAACCAGCGAGTACCATTGGTTGGTAGTCTCGAAACTTATGCTATATCCTCTTCTGTTGCTGGAATTCGCACTCCTTGGACAGTGGAGTATCCTTCCCTCAGATTACATGCAAATTCCAGAACCTACTGTGAGTCGAAATCCGGAAGTCTTCTAAAGTAATCCACGCATCTGGCCTATAAAAAGATTTGATATGCCTCCTGGTAGAGTTCCAGTAATGCCGTTGAGCCAGGTTCATGTCTAACAGCATTTCCTCCCATAGTTACTGGTTCAGACAAGATAAAAAGTGCAGAGCCTAGTTTGCCGAGGTCGAAACAGAGTAGAACGTTACAGCTAAAGTCATAAGGTACAGACGGGGTGACTAGATACTACCGCGAGAAAATAGAAATGGTGGTGATTGGCGTGTCATTTAATGATTACGATATTTCGGTAACCCCCTCAAGTGCAGCTTAAATGATATGGTTGGTAGTACGATGATTTCACAGTCATATCATATCTTCTCATTAACTACGATTTAATATTCACACGTAAACACGCATACCTTTATATTTACCTTTGGTTGTTGCGCCAAAAAGTATTATCTCGTCATCAATAGGTCGATGATATATAAAAAAAGGGTCTATAAAGTATGAGGGTTTTCTACACACAAGGATTTCATCATTCACAACAAATAATAGTGAAGGACCATAATTATCAGGATGAATGGTTGATTCGCTTAATGAAGAGTAATAGTTCATTCTTGGGAACAGAAATGGGAGAATTATTGATTTTTAGGAAAAATGGACAAGATTGGCGTTTTAAGCACTGGAAATTGGTGTTTCAGCAATGGGAAATGGTGTTTCAACAACAGGAAATGGTGGAAAAATGTAAGAGGAATGAATTGTGCTCTGAAGTGAGATGGAAATGCTTCTCCAAGCCACATCTTAGTTCTCCCTAGCTTGGAACTTTTCTTCTCAGCCACCTTCCGAAGCTAAGATCTGCAAAATAGTTAATTGTAACATGGCAACCCTTGACAGGGATTATTAGTTAAGGAATCTAATCTAAAAATAAATACATAAATAGAAAAGCAAGTGCATTGAGGGATAGCAAGTTCCCCCAAAAAGGCATAGTGTGTGTCTGTCATGTAAGTAGCTTTGAAATCTTCTTTAGAAATAGGTTGTTGATACAAACGGAGTCGATACACATTCACTAATAATGGTGTTCTGGAATCATCAATCATTAAGAGTCTGAGTGTTCCATTTGGAAAAACAATATCTGCTTCATAGGGTCCTAGCGACCTTGTTCTTAATTTACCTTGAAAATTTTCAAAATGGGAGTCATACACTAGAGCCAAATTACCTTTTTGGAACTTCTTATGCTTAATGGTTTTATCATGCCACCTGGTTCTTTGCTGTTGTATCATGGTTGTTTGATGGATGGCATCCAACCTCTTTTCATCCAATTCCTGAAGCTGTTGCAACCTAGCTGTTTGTGCATCAGTCAAGTCAAGGCTAATAGCTAAAGCAGTCCTTAAGGTTTTGATTTCAAATTCCACAGGAAAAACAACACTTTTACCATAGACTAATTCCTAAGGTGAAAAACTTGTAGTATTCCTCCAAGTAGTTCTGTAAGCCCATAATGCTTCAGGAAACCTTTGAAACCAGTCCCTTCTATTTTCCTTCATTTTTTTTGTTAAAATGGCTTCTATGAATTTATTCGTACTTTCCACCTGCCCATTGGCTTGGGGGTGATAAGTTGTAGTCATTTTATGCTTAATGTGATATTTCTGTAATGTATCTTTGAAGCCATGAGAATTAAAAGGAGGTCCTCCATCTGTGACTATTTCTCTAGGCAATCTAAACCTAACAAAGATTTCTTCAAATAAAAAGGTTAAAACTGATTCTTCATTAGCTTTGAGGAGTGCCTTAGCTTCTACCCATTTTGTCATATAATCTGTGCAGACCAGTATATAAATTCTTTGATTGGATGGAGGATTAATGGGACCTATAAAGTCTAGCACCCATCTTTCAAAAGGTTCAAGTATTACCTGGGGATTAAGTGGCATTTCATCCCTGTGATTAGGCTGCCCCATTCTCTGACAGCTATCGCAAGTCCTAACATATTTCTTTGCATCCTTGAAAAATGAGGGCCAGTAATAACCCATTCTAAGAACTTTGTGTGCTATTCTTTTATCAGCAAAATGCCCTCCGCAAGGGCTATCATGACAAGCCTTCAGTATATCATAAACTTCATCTTCTCTGATGCATCTCCGAATTTCGTGATCGAGTCCTGTGTGAAAAAGACATCCACTTATCCAGTTGTACCTAGCACTTTGTTGAATGATCTTTCTCTTTTCTCTGTGCGATAGGTGTGATGGTAGCTTTCCTGCAACTAAGTAATTAGCAATGTCTGGATACCAAGGTGAGTGAGCAGATACTGCAAATAAATATTCATCAGGAAATGAATCATCAACTGGAGTATTTTCATCAATTTTTAGCCGAAAAAGGAAATCAGCAACTACATTTTCTTTACCTGGTCGATCTACAATTTTGATATCAAATTCTTGTAATAGTAATAACCATATGGTAACTCGAGCATTTGTAACTGATTTGTTCATTAAATATTTAATGGCCGAGTGATCAGTATGAACAAAAGTAGTGTAACCAGTAATGTAATGTCGAAACTTATTAATAGCATAAATGACTGCTAAGAATTATTTCTCGGTGACTGTATAATTAAGTTCAACAGAGGTCATATTTTTACTAATAAAATAGATAGCATAGGGAATATTGTTTTCTTCTTGACCCAAGACAGCTCCAATTGCAGTGTCTGAAGAATCAGAGGATATATAAAAGGCGAGTGCCCAATCAGGTCCTCTTAAAATGGGAGCTGTAGACAATTGATGTTTAAGTTCATTAAATGCTTTCTGACAATCATCAGTCCACTTAAATTCAGCATTTTTCATAAGTAACACAAACAAAGGAGAAGCTATTTTAGAAAAATCTTTGATAAATCTTCTATAATACCCAGCATGTCCTAAAAAAATTCTTACATCAGTTTGTGTTTTAGGGATAGGAAGAGTCTGAATTACTTGTATTTTAGCTGGATCAACTTGAATTCCTAGGAATGAGATAAAGTGTCCGAATACAATACCTTGATTCATCATCATATGGAATTTTTCAGTACTTAAGGCAAGATGTGCTTCTCTACATCGTTTAAGTACTTTCTCAAGGTTTTGTAATGCATCTTCAAAAGTCACACCATAAGGAGTAAAGTCATCCATAAATATTTTTAATGAATCATTAAGCATATCAGAAAAAATCCCTATTACTGCTCCTTGAAATGTTGCTGGTGCATTACATAATCCAAATGGAAGAACTCTATAGGCAAAAGTCCCCCATGAACTAGTAAAGGTGGTCTTGTCTTGATCTTGGGGTGCAATCTTGATCTGATTATATCCACTAAATCCATCCAAAAAGGAAAAGAATCTCTTGCCTGCCAAATTGTCTAGTACCTGATCAATAAATGGTAAAGGGAAATGATATTTTTGAGTGGCCTTATTTAGAGCTCTATAATCTACACACACTCTCCATTTCCCATTTTTCTTAGGTACAATTACTAATGGAGAAACCCATTCACTATCACATATAGGATATATAAATCCTGCATTCAACAATTTTTTAAGTTCTTCCTTCACAATTTCCCTTAGATTGGGATTCATTCATCGTTGGGGTTGACAGACTAGGTGAGATCCCTCTTTAATATAAATACGATGAGTACATAATTCAAGAGAGATTCCCTTCATATCTGTGTAATCCCATGTGAATGCTTCTTTATTCTCACAGAGTAGCTTCATTAACTGTTGTGTTTCAGCATCTGTTAGGTCAGGGTTTATATTTAATGTTTTTCCAGGCTCGATTTCTACTGTTATACTTTTGGAGGAGATGCCAGCTGATGTCTGAGATGAATTTTCAGTTTTAAGGTTTTGCTGAGATTCAAGGTTCAAGATTGTAGTCAAGTGATCATATATTTCAGAAGTAACCGAAGAAGGTTCAGAAATAAAATTGTTAATTAATTCATCCTCGGTTGAATCTTTAAGAGTTAAAGCTTGTCCGATAGTCAAAATGGGTTGGGTCTCATCATCCTCATAATCTAACCATACAGAGTTATCATTATTAATCATAGGTGTAGCATGAGGGTAAAGAGTAAGCTGCTTGGTTTCACATCCATTAGAAATTGTCATTGAGCCTGATCTACAGCTGATGAAGGCATCTGCTGTAGCCAGCCAAGGTCTCCCTAAAATCAATGGATGACCCCCCAACTTTGTTTTAGTCTGTAATACAACAAAATCAGCTGGGTAGTTCCAGGATTCAACTGAAATTATCAGGTCTTCAATGAATCCTTCAGGTTTGATTATGGAGCGGTCAGCTAGCTCTAGAATGGTTGGGGTTTCCCTAATTACATTCTTTAACTGCAATAATTGTGTGGTTTCAAGTGTCATAATGTTTATTGCGGCACCTAGATCTACTAGAACTCTAGAAACAAAAGTTTTTCCAACCTGCACTGTGACCGTAGGATGACCAGGGTCACCATATTTCACAGGGGGGTTTTTACCTGACATTAGAGCAGCTAGATCACCCATCACATGGACTGTGAGGGGATCTTTAGCTTTTCTTCCAGGTTTCTTAATACAAATATCTCTAACAGTTCTAGCATAAATTGGTACATCTCTTAGTGCTTGTAAGAGTGGAATCTTAACATATAAATTCTGCAATTCTCCTAAAAGGTTAAAAGCAAGTGGCTCAAGTGTTTTGGTAAGAGCCAGACGTTCAGGAAATGGTGGCTCTGCTGTTTCAGCAGTGTTATTAGAGGATGATTCAACTGTTTCAGCATTGTTATTAGATGACTTTTCTTTTCCAGTTTCTTCTTTATCAGAGTCAGAAGAAGTATTGTCATCAATAATGGGTTCAACTATCCTCCCAGAGCATAAATGAATATCATTGCATTGCATAGGGAAAACAGGTTGGTTTTGAATATCAATTACCTGTAGAGCTTTATTGTTATTTGGGTTGGGGTTAGGTTGCACAAGCAGCTGAGGTCTCATTGTTTGATTATTCGGTGGAGAATTTGATGGTAAGGAGAGAGATTGTTGATACTGGGGAAATTGGTTTGGAAATGGAATCTGCTGAGCTGCCCAACTTGGGTTCCATTGATTAAAATAGGATTGCTGTAGAGCCCGGGGATTCCATATTGTAGGATCAACAAAAGGGGGATTTGGTTGCTGCATGGGTGGGAAATTCATTTGATTAAAGGGTGGGTATTTATTCAAGGGCGGGTAATTTGTTTGAAAAGGAGGATGATTGTTCCAACGATTAAATGACATGTTGGAATTCGTACGTTGTCCTCGTGGTTGCCATTGCCTCCTTTGTGTCAACAAGTACACTGCTTCAGCTTCTTCTTCAGTTGGCAGCAGTGCTACTTTTATTCCTGGAAAAGAAGGGCATTGTTGAGTCTCATGGTCCTTCTCACAAATGGTGCAAATTGGTACCTTATCCAGTGGACATTCCTTTAACGGGTGTTTTTCTCTGCATTTAGAGCAGAAAATAGCCAAAGCAGCTTCTGCTTCTGCTTGCTTCTTTTTAACCTGCAAGCTATCAATTTGTGAAGCAAAAGAGCTTAACATTTCAGTTTTAAATTCTTCAAGTAAGTTACCTATTTCAGTCCGTGTTTCTCCTCCACTTGCTGATTTCTGGACCCTTGAGTATGTACTATCCTTACTCTTTGATCTGCTTGTTGCTCCTCTTGAACATCTCTTACAGAGGTTGACAATCTCATCATATGATTCCTTGGATATATCTCCTTTTCCAAGAATATTCAACATATCTAAACAATCATCTCGTACCCCTTTTAATAGTATTGACTTAAGAATGTCCTTACTCATATTCGGATTATCAGATCGTTGCAAATTATACTGTAGTCTTTCCACGAAGTCTTCCAGATTTTTTTCCTCCTTCTGAACCATCTTAAATAATTCCTCCTTCCTTTCTCTTGTTCAGCAATAGTCTTGGTATTTGGCCAAGAAATTTTCTTTCATTTGATCCCAAGTTGTGATCACATGTCTTCCCAGGCTCATGAACCATCTTAATGCATTTCCTTTTAATGTTGCTGGAAATAGCTTCAACTTTTGAGGATTAGTCACATAATCATAACTCCTACACAATATATCAAATTCAAACAAAAATTCATCAGGGTCTTCAGATGATAAACCATGAAAATTAGGTAGGGCTGATAATGGAATGTTCTTCATAGGAGTTGCCCCTCTAGGAAGATCTTAAATAGGGAATTCTAAGGTGGAGAGGGAATTTTCCCCTCTTCCTTCTCTTTGTCCCCAACCAAAGGGTCCTTCATTATTTCCTTCCATTGGTTGCTCCCCTGTCTCACTCGCTCGGTCTTCAGCGCTTTCTGTAGGGCTTTCAATATCCTGAACTGGTTCCTCAAGTTCAATATCTTCTATTGGTTCCTCAATGTCTTCCACTGACTCCTCGACTTTTTCTATTGTCTCTTCGGCCCTTTCTGGTCCCAATGCTTCCTCCGTTTCGTAGTCCGTTTGGAGAGAGTGCTGCATCTGTGGCCTCCGAAAGCTTACCTTTTGTGATGTTTCCTCTTTCGAAATAATGTCGTCAATGAAAGTTTTTCTTCCTGCTCTACCTTTGCCCCTGCCGCCTGTAGGGTTAGCTTTCCTGCGTCCTTTCATGCATCCTGTACATCTAAAGGAAAGTCATTAATACTTTTAAAATTTTCGGTCGCCTTCCCGAGCGACGACGCCAAAATGTTGGTCACTTTAATTGCTTATTAAATTAAGCAGTCGAGTGCCCCATAAATTGTCAACCCGGGAAAGTCTGATTATTTCAAAGGTGACTACATACTGTATGTACTTAATTTTAATAGCATTAAAAAGTTGTAGTATAAACGATTCACACTTTGTTAAATCTCTACTCTGTGTTACAGCAGTTATAATCTATTGCAGGATTTAAATAAGAACAGATAATTGATTAAAGAAAATAAATCTTGCACAAAGGAAACAATGGCTTGTCCTATAACAAAGGATCAAGACCCTATCCCTCAGAGTAGGAACGTTCAGCACCTGCCCCTGTTTATCCAGTTCACCAATACACTCTGTAAATCCTAATCACCGGTGAGGCACTCATGTACAACATCAATCGAAAAGAAAAACAGAGTCTTAGCAAAAGTAAATTACCATCAGAAGCGATGCTCGTAAATGAGGTATAAACAGAATTCGCACACAACACACAACAGAAAGAAGATGGGTGAATCTTGTGATGAAGGTGGGCCCTGTCCTTCTCACAAGACTCCCCAGGACACAAAAACTAAGTTAAAATACTCAGAACATAATTTTATTCATCCGTCAATATACCATATTACAAGAAAGATTCAGTCTTGTCCTTTCGCTACAATCCCTGTGTTACATCTTGTTCATCCTCCCCTCTCTAATGTGGATGTCTCCTCTTTATAGAGGAGACATCTATTACAAAATATTTTTTAGTAAAAATTCTAGTTCATCCCTTTGTACAAAAATAGGGAAATCAGTTCTCGTTAACAAATGTTGTTACAATAATGTGGATTATGAACGTTACGACGAATGTAACAGTTTATTCAGATCGATTAGATTCCTTTGTTGTCGCAATTCTAGTGCACAAATCTCAACTATCTCCTTGAGATTCATATGCTGTCCTTACTGTTTCAACTTCGCAGTTCGTGCTGTTTCCATTGTTTCAGCTTCGAGGTTCGTGTTGTTTCCACTGTTTCAGCAACTGCAAAATATAGTCCTGCCAGCTTTAGGCAGTGTCAACAACTGTTCAGCAACTTAGTCAACTTCAAGGATCAATTATAAAGATAGCATGATTATGTGTTGGATAATTAAACATATAGCAATGAGAAGAGTTACTGTATACCTTTAGAATGATTGGGTCAATATACTAACAAAGGCTTTCAACTATGAGTTGAAAAAGGGTAATATTATGACAAAATATAGGGTCAAAAATAGACAATATGGGATCCTAACATGGTGTTAATGATTTTGGTTATCGCTTATATGATTACGAAAATCACAAAATCATTAGGAGCAGAGATGTAATATTCAATGAAAAGGTCTTGTATAAGAATCAATTGCAGGAAAAGAAACAAGAAAAAGAAAACAAGGAATACACAGTCCTTGATGAGATCACTGAAAAAGTGAAGGTGCCTGAAAATAATAATAATCAACAACCACAACAACACCAACCACAACAACAGCAACCACCACAACATCAACAGGCACCTCAAACACCTGAAAGTGGTGTTAGAAGATCTACCAGGATAAGTAGACCCCCTGAACGATACTCTCCATTATATTGTTTACTGTTGACTGATTCTGTTGAACCCGAATGTTATGAAGAAGCAATGCAGGTTGAAAGCAAGAAGCAGTGGGAGCTAGCCAGGTAAGAAGAGATGGACTCCTTAATGCATAACCTGACTTGGGACTTAGTCAGGTTGCTTGCAGGTAAAACTACATTGCAGAATAAATGGGTTTAAAGGTTGAAGGAAGAAGATGGAGGAAAACATAGGTACAAGCTAAACTTGTGGTGAACGGGTTTGCACAGAAGAAAGGTATTGATTTTGATGAAATATTTTCTCCTGTTGTTAAAATGACTTCAATCAGAACTATTTTAAGTCTAGTAGCAGTTGAAGATTTTCATCTTGAGCATCTAGATGTAAAGACAACCTTTCCCCATGGGGATTTGGAGGAAGAGATATATATGCAGCAGCCACAAGGATATGAGGCGAAAGGGAAGGAGAAACTGGTGTGCAGGTTGAAGAAGAGCTTGTATGGCTTAAAACAGGCTCCAAGGCAATGGTATCTAAAGTTTGACAAGTTTATGTCTGAACAAGGTTATACTAGATGTCACTCTAATCATTGTGTCTATTTGAAAAAGCAAAATGATGGCAGCTATATTATATTGTTATTGTATGTGGATGACATGCTTGTTGCAGGGTCTAACATGCAGGAAATAAATGTGCTCAAAAGAAAATTGGCAAATTCATTTGTAATGAAGGATTTGGGAGCTGCAAAACAAATCCTTGGTATGAAAATAACTAGAGACAGGAAAAAATGTAAATTAACATTGTCTCAAAATGAGTACATACAAAAGGTGTTGAAAATATTTAATATGCACAATGCAAAACCAGTTAGTACACCTATTGCAGCCATTTAAAACTTAGTAAGGAAATGTGCCCAAAGACCCAAGAAGACATGGATTATATGTCTAAAGTTCCATATGCATCAGCAGCTGGAAGCTTAATGTATGCAATGGTTTGCACAAGGCCTGATATTGCACATGCAATGGGAGTTGTAAGCAGGTACATGAATAATCCAGGAAAGGAACATTGGATGGCAGTGAAATCGATTCTCAGATATTTGAAAGGTAACACAAATTAAGCATTATGTTTGGGTGGTTCAAACATTCCCCAGGGATATGTTGATGCAGATATGGCAGGTGACAAAGATAACAAAAGGAGTACTACAGGATATGTATTTACTGTAGTTGGAACAATTGTCAGTTGGGTTTCAAAAATCCAAAGTGTTGTTGCACTTTCAACAACAAAAGCAGAGTATGTTGCTGCAATAGAGGCTAGTAAAGAAATGATTTGGTTACAAAGGTTTATGGGTGAATTGGGTAAGGAGCATGATATGGGCACGTTATACAGTGATAGCCAAAGTGCCATTCATCTTGCAAAGAACTCAACATTTCTTTCCAGGACTAAACACATGCAGCTCAAGTACCATTTCATACAATCATTGATGGAAGATGGAGATTTGAAGCTGGAAAAGATACACACTAGCCAGAATCCTGCAGATATGCTAACAAAAGTCGTAACCAAGGAGAAATTGAGAATATGCTCAGTTTCAATTGGTCTTCAAGGATGACGATGAAGATGAGAAACAGCCAGGTCCAAAGAGGAGTCATTGTCCAACAAATGAAGCAGCAATGGAGTTGCTATAATCATTCTCCAAGTGGGAGATTGTTGTGTGTGGAGCATGATTGTTCAGAGGTCTTTGTTTCAGCTAGATGTATACCCCAGAAAGTTTGTACACCCCTCCACGCGAGGGGGTGCGGGGGGGACTTGTCCCCCCCGCGGGGGTCCAGGGGGGCCAATCCCCCCCGGCTAGGGGGTCTGGGGGCCAATAGTCCCCAGATGGGGGCTTGAGGGCAGTGCCCCCGAAGCTAAAAACAGATGTAAAATTGCCTTGTAAAAGTACAGTAATTGCTAGCCAATCTGGGGTGTTCATTAGGCGAATAATCTGATGGTAGAACTTATGTTTAGTTTAGGGGTTTTTGCCTTAGAAGGAAAGCCCTCTCTTTGTATGAGGGCATTGTATTTGAGGCTATGTAATAGATGTGTATTCTCTAAGCGAGAAGCAGAGAGGTGAGACTGTGAGAGAAAATAGAGGATATTACAACAGATTTGTTGTAGGTTGTGTCTCTTCATTTTGCTGGATAATATAAAGGAAGGACTAGTTGTTTGGGGTGGACATAGCCCAAACTGGGTGAACCACGTATATCTGTGTCTCTCTTGTTTTATGCATTTTTTATGTTTATATTTCTACAATATTTTATGTGTTCCATTTCTCTGTAACATATAATTTTCTAAAAACAACACTAGCCAGGCATAGTGAAATGCCTTGCTTTCCTCCCGTGCTTCGTGTTAGGTTCCTATACCAATAGGAATCATAATTTTGATTGGCTGAGATTAAGCCTTGTAATATTGTACATACCTTTTCTTTCTGCAAATGTTTTCCATATTAAAAAAATAAATAAAAAATGTAAAGAAGGTATGTCCTTAAAGAATAATCAAAGGACAAAAATAATGAAAATAGGTCCAAAAAATAAAATATATGAACCCCAAAAGAAAAAAGAGACCATGGAAAGTGTGCATGTCAAAATGCCACTACTATTTACTTTTTATGCTTAATAAATGATTGTGTGCAGTTTGTTACTTATGCCACAATCCATGAATAGTCAAAATATTTAAACTTGGCTATGTCATGTTTTCAATTTTATGTTTATAGCTAGAGAATAAAATCTGACCAAACAGTGTAATCTTGGCAGATAATCAGATAGGTAGAGTAAATAGAAGGAGCTCAACTGTTTAATATGAGCCCTTAGATGATATAGGTTAGACTTAGATAGTTTATTTTGTAAAGAAAAGAAAAATATTGATAAGGATTTGCTAGCCTAAATACACCCAAATAAAGTGAAGAGAAAATGGTAGGATGAATAAGTGGGTAAGTAGTAGAAAGGTTGCAGAAATATCTTGTGATTACATGAAAGACACTTATGATATTTTTTCCAAATGCATCTTTTAAATAGGCATAAGTGGTACATAAGCAAAGACAATGGCTCACAACATGATTCATTTAACATCCCTATATTTCATTTTAACCCCTACATCGCTCATTAACTTCCCCTTCATAATAAAAGATTAATATCTTTAGCTCCTTAAGTCAAAGAGGCTTAGAGCATTTCTCTGACTTCTGGAGGGACCGAACCCTCAGCTTGATGACTTAAGAAACAAAGGTGTTAAAAACCCCTTGCAATTCATTCATCCCCCCACCCCACAAAAACCATTTTCCTAAAGGCTAAGTCTTTTGCCTAGGGAAAAACCATAACAAACATGTTCTACATTAAGAAACCCACCATGTAACAACTATCCTAAGTCAAGCCCACCCACCCCCCCCCCATTTCAATTTATATTAACTTTTATTAATATATACAAAAATCCCCCAAAACCCCAATTTCCCGTATATATTTAATTCCTGTGTATAAATTAACCCCACCCCTTGGTTTAATTATAAACTATATTACTACCCGTATCCCGTAAAAATATATTAATAACCTCGTCTTAGCCCTTAATCCTGCATTAGAGTGCCCTGATGAGATTAAAGGTTAAGATAGTCTCATACCACCATGATTAGACCCATGGGAGCTCCAGGAAACTTTATGGTTAAATCAATGCACAACTCCCATCTCCCGACCACCATTGATCGTCCCTCCTTTACATCCAACGCTTCTCATCCATATCGGGCCGACCCAATGTCTACTCTTTACCTGCCCAATGAGGCGGTTTTCCCCTTGGCCCCCAACGCTATGTGTCAAGTGCTGAATGGAATCGGGCGGTGTAGAAATTCCCACCTGTAAATCACCTAGTAATGCAATATACTAAAGAAAAATACTTGATCTACTTCTACAACCAATTTAGAGGAAGCTTAATCGAATATTAGCAACATCAATAAGAACACATATAACAGATAAGAAGGAACCAATCACACATAACACACAAGATATAACCCGGGGAAAGCCTCAGTGTAAAACCCCACTCTCTATATTATCATACATAGGATTTATACAAAGCCTTATCTCTCACGCAGCTAGCCATCTCTCAATAGAATCCTCACAAATGAAGGTGGAAATACATCAGGATTACACAAAGCCTTAGCTCTCACAGTTAGTCAGCTCTCAGTGCAATCCTCTTGGATTCTCACAGGCAATCAAGACTTCTCCTAAGCCTTCTCCTCTGCCTTGCAAGCATCATATTTCCTTGCAAAATTGTCCTGGGTGATCCTCCTATTACCAAGGGTAACACTGATCTCTCACACTGATCTCACACCTTGTAAAACTACACAATCCTCAAGGAACCTTAATCCTTCTACTTGGATGATTTTCCTTTATAGGAAAAATCCATCCAACTAATAGTACATTGTCCCTCCTTTGACATCAATTGGGTCTTTCTCTGAACTAACATGCATGAGTTATTTATGAAAGAATATTTAGTTATCTGAAGTGCAGCAATTACATGCATGCAAGCATTACTAACTGAACTCACATTAATTTAAACAAACTGTTTAAATCAAATATAACTGGAATTGACTCAGTTAACTGATCCAACTAATTACTACTCAAATTAGAACTCATCCATATCTCTTTAATTGATGGATAAATTCCTCAATTAATGGATAAACTGTTGCATGTCCTCACATAGACTTCAAGTTTGATTTTCCTTAACTAATTAACTCAAGATGAATTAATTAATTAATTTTCAAACTGCTATTAATATCAAATTTGAATTTTACTTCCTATTTTTAGTCCAGGGACTGACTAAAATAAGAATCCATCCTGAACTGCTAAAAATAGAATGTTATTTTTAGTACTTCCATTTTTCATTCCCTATTTCCCAATCCAGCCCTAGTACCCAAATTGTTATTTTTAACAGTGCTATTTTTAGCACTTCTATTTTTAGCATTTCTTGTTGCCATTTTTCAATAGGCGGCCCCTCCCGAATACTGCCCGCACCACAAAAGCGGTGCGTTGTACCTCCCAAACTACTTCCCCTTTCCAATCGAAAACCGCCACTGTTCATCCATTAATAAAAACCCACCAAAATTAATTGTTTTCCTATAAAAGCATGATTACCCCTATTTTTGTTTTTTTTCGCGCGTTTGCCTTTGAGAACTCATAGTGTCGTTGCAACTCCTGCAAACTGCCGAAATATCTCACGAACCTCCATAATTTCTCCACAGAAGTTGTTGATAGTCTGACATAGTCATCCATCCATACCAGAGCCGTACAAACCCCTGCAAAACCTTCCTTAACTACCAGTTATAGTCAAAATCGCCCAATTCCAGGTATTTAACTGTGGAAAACCCACTCAGTCGTCCAATTCCAGTAAATTTCCCTCATAACACTTTAAATTAAGTGGAATCTAATGAGATTTATTTTGGTTTTTACACATTAAACCAAAACCATCAGCAAGAAATAGTTCATTCGATGTCTCTATCTTCTTGCAAGAAGATATTTGTATTCCCTAAAATAAATCTCAAGTTGTTTTGAGATATTTTTTTAATAAGTTTTTGTATAAATACTTCACAATTCGAAGTATGTAGCGTGGATTCTTAGACATTTCTATAGGTTCCTTGATCAAAGACTGTAAGATATTATACCACTGTTGGACTAACAAGCTCTATTATTGAATAAAGAAAAGACATTTCACTGGATTCATGTGTAGTGCGAAATACAGACAAGTATCTTCTTTTGAGTTGTCACTTTTATTTAAAAGTTTTTTCCATAATCTTAAATGTATCTGAAATCTAAGTGCTTAATATGGAATGATATCTCAGAACTTGCTTCACTGCACTCTGTTTTGACTATTAGGCATTTTGTATGTTTTTTGCTAAAATTATCTAAGTTAAGGAATTCTTGAGTGCTCCATAGCTCAGATAGTTTCCCTCTAGTCTATAGTAAAGCATTCTTAACTGCCCTTTTCTCATGATCATCCTCTGTTCTTTCTCTTAGCCCTAGTTTGAGGATTCTTAAGTGCCCTCTCACTCTGGTTAAGATCATTTCATCCATTCGACATGAAAACCTGCGTTTCACTTTGCTAGCTTACCCATTGAACATTCCCTTTAATGATTTGATACCATTCCTACTACCCTTCTTTGACTCCATAGCCCAATAGCCAGAGACACCATTCTATCCATCTATTTAAGGATTGCACCATCCAACTTCCAATACAAATCCAAACCCCCCTGAACTCTAAGAACTAGCCTAAAATCTCAGCAAACAAAGCTAAAACATATAGAGAGAGCCCTCTCTGAGTTATAGGTTGGTTAGAGCCTATACTTAAAAGATTGGTTTGTAGCTACCTCGGCCTTTTCCTTCTTCTGATAACTTCTAGGGAAAATTTCTGAGTGATAACACTTCGCAACAATTAGCTAAAAATTCCTTGCAGTGGTACTGCGCCTAGTTGTACTACACCCCCTTTGCACACTGTGCCGCCAATGAAATTACTGGTGATGTAACCTCGTCCGCGCGACATTTTCTCATTACCTTCTCAGCCAAAATCTGATCGGAAATCTGCACCATTGGGTCTACAATAGAGTGGATAGAGTATATGCGCGACTTCTTGACCAGTCCATACTCATTTTTCATTTTATCTGCAATTTCCTTCTCCTTTCTTTTTGCCTCCGAATTCCTTCGCTGGATCTGCCCCTTTATAAGGAAACTTCGTAATTCTATGGATCAACATATCTGTTATGGGGATGGGTTCGCCTAACCACAAACACCCATCGTGCACTGACGCAAGCAATTGGCTCACAGAGACACTATTGATAATTGACCTGTGAAATTTTGGCACACACAACATATGTAGCAATCAGGCCTGATTGACGCCTTTTATCCATTTCATCGGTTCCAGTCTTGTGACCTGAGTCTCTTCATAGTAAATCTTGGTCATGTACTTATCGATGGCCAAATACGAAATTTTTTCATGATCAATGAGATCTCAATCCTCTAGTTTTAACATAGGGATACGCGCTAAGTGTGTGTCCTCAAATACCACTTCTTCCAACAGTTATGGCCTAGATATCGTGAAATTTCCTGAATCTGGGTCCTTGGTTAACTTCACTTTCCCTTTCTGCAGAGGTATATACGTCGGGAGCCTAGTGATAGGCTCGCTCTCATCAGCATCCAATTCCGCAACTCCATCGTGGAGTTCTTCTGTGTCTAAATCCACGAGTTCCTTTAGCTGCTTTGCCTTGTCCTTCCTCTCTTTTTGTCGAACCTCTGCAGGGTTCTTCGTCATTGACCGCCTCACCGGTATAGGTTGTGGTTTCTTTTACTTCACCTTAGCAGCATATTTCTTTTTCCTAGGCAACCACGACACCGTAGGCACGGATGGTGTGTCTTCCATTGATGGAACTTTAGGGGCTTCCACTTGAGAGACAGCGACTTCGAAACTTACTGGCTCAAACATTTGTTCAAAGACAATCTTCTGGTTCCACTCAATTAGTTTCACAAATGTCAGGCTTGAAACTAAATCCTCCCAAGTCTATCGATTCATAGAGCGAAAACAAGAGGGCTCATACACAACTTTCAGAAAGCAAAGTGTTCTTCGCTAGACCAACATGCTAGATTTATAGCTGATTTCAAATTCAAATCTGACTCTTCCCTCCATTTATTGATCATAAATGCATCTTTTGTGGCAGATATCCAAATATTTTTGCCATAAATGTCGCCTACCTGCTCCTCCTAATGGGATTTTTTCTATCCAATCATGAACAGTGACTTCAACGGCTAGTTTTGGACCCGGCTGCGCGGCACCAACCTGCATGGCGTAGCTCATCCATCCCAGCTTCTTCTGTCACAACTTCTTCATTTGTACCCCTTGCGTACATCAGGCAACCTCCTTACTATTTTCTCTTCTTCTTCCGGAAGTGTATCCTATAGTCGTGCTCTCCCTTGCAACTGCCTGGAGCGTTAAGACTGCCCTACTACAATGTAGTCATTGCATAGGGGCAAGATCCCCTGTATACAACTTCAATCGATTTCCATTCACCCTTCCAAGGATGAATTCACCATTCACCTCTGCGAGCTGAATTGTGCCACCATCTGTGATTTCCTTAATAACATACGGGCTTAACTAGTGCATTTGGAATTTTCCTAAAAACTTTGTGAACTTACTATCATAGACAAAAACCAAATCGTTCACCTTGAAAGTGTGTAGCTTAATATGCTTATCATGCTAGACCTTCCCATGTTCCTTTTGCACTTGCTAGTGAAATCCAACAATAATTTGGTCCTCTTCCAACTCTAATAATTGTGGGAGGCGCTCCTCCATGGTCTTGCGATTAGCCATCTCAGTCAATGTTGCGATCTACAGACTTGGCACAATACGCTCCATCGACATGACTTCTTTTATCCCATAGTGTTGGGCATGGAATCCCCCCAAGGCATGCTTTGGGGCTCAAAGCCCATGTTTTGACCAGCTATTGTTGTAAAGTCTCTGCGAATTGTGGGCGCAGAGCGCGAAATGTATGATAGAGTCATAGGGTTGTCTACCCTAGTTTTGTAATGTAATGTCAGCCTACCCATGGTCTACAGACCATGGATTGTATAAATAGAGAGAGGCTCTAAGTGTAAAAGATAACGAAGGAAGAAGCAAAGAAGCAAGAAGATAGACTCTAAGTGTCTAAGTGTGTCTTGTGTCATAGAGTAGGAGAAGGCTTTGCAGCTAAGTGCGAAGAGGCCGAGTAGTCCGCAGCTGAGCGTGCAAACTCCTGCAACTAAGTGTGCAGGGCGAAGTCAAGTCTGTAACCGAAGAAGAAAGTAATAAAGAAAAGTTTTATCATAATTTTGTACATCTGTTCTTGGATTAATGCATGCTTGTTATGAATTGCAAATACACTATTTATTTACTACGCGCACCTATATGAATGATCTATATTGCTAAGTATAACTTAACACATACAAATAGGCTAAGATAATCAACTAATAGTGGAATACTAGTAAGGAATTGGGTAATAACATCGTTTGGCCCCTGAATAGGGTTGCGCGAAGGCAGCATCACCGGCTGCGAGGTATAGGAAAGTGCGGGTAGCGACGTGTGCACATGGTCTAACCGCGGACCACTTGAACTCATCATACATCTCCAGGGCACGGAAACCTGGTTCTAGAACCCTCCCATACTACTTCGGGTGAGACATAAGTCCACGTTCCATGGACTATTTCCGAAAGGGCCAGTAGTACTAGGATTTGTTTGGCTAAATCACCTCCGAACCTAGGTCATGCCCCAATAAGCCAACAAATGGTTCTGTTGCCGGGACCGGGATCTGCATAAGAGATGTTTGATGTTGTGTCACTGGAATCTGACAAAGAAAGAAATTGAAGGGTGGTTGGACAGAAAGATTCACGAGTTCGCGACGTGGGAAAATAGGAATCCACGAGTATCAAAGGAACAGTGGTTAGAGTGCTACTTATATACGGAAATCCACGAAATTTTCTTTGCATCCTTCCCCTCTAAGTTGTACAAGTGGATCGTGAAGCTAGCAGATAGTCAAGGAAGGTGTAGGCTCGAAAAACCAATTGCGTGGACTCCAGAGTTAGTGTGCAAAGTAGAAGCATCGAAAGATAAGCATGCATGCATTGTGGACCATTGGCTCAATCGAATTATAGGAGGGTTTATCACCGAGTTCGCGGTAGATACTTCAGTCAGCTACAGTGAGGCAGAATGACACTTTCTCAAAGTACCATGAGGTAAGTATGTTAAATCTTTAAGTGTTGGGTATACGACTGTGGAGCGTTTGAAAGGTATGCTTTTTGAATAGTAATCTAGTGGTTTTCTAATAAGTTTCCTAACCTTTTCTGCATTTAAAGTCTAAAGAATAAAAGGATTTTGATAAATTGTGTGAAAGTGGACAAACGAAGCTCAATCACCAATAATCGATGTTTTCTATGCAGAAGGACGCGGAAACAGGGGATCATCAAGAAGAAACAGGAAGCAAAAGGAAAGCAACTATTGTCCCCTCGCTAGGAAACCGGATGCGGACGCGATCAAGTAAAATTAGAGCCGAATGATCCAGGGAACAGAACGTGGACGCCAAGACGGAGAACGTAAGAAAGAAATGAGAAGAACTGAACGATTAGCGAATCCCTCAGGATCTCTGATCCTGAGGGATCGCTGCTTTAGCTTATCTTTTGTATCTAGATATCTCCGTCATTTCTGTTATATAAAGATACCACGCCATTGAGCGGAGGGAGATCAACTATATTGTAATTACACGGTTTGGAACAACTCTGAGCATTAAGTTTTGCTGAGACTTGATCTTGTGTATCTTTGTTAATGCAATCAATATAAAGAACTTTGTGTTCACTTTGCCTCTGCATCTGAAGTAACTTTAAGCGGTGTACCATTGGTAGCCAAGGGCCCAGCTCCGACGGTCACTCGCTGTTGTATCATACGGTGATTAGTGTGGTTTGATTATTTCCTTTGTTCCAGCAATCTAATATATCTCTTTTACATGATAGACTATGCTCTTCAGTTAATTTATGAATCTGAATAAGTTTCTTCATTCATGTCTCTGTATTATCTAAAGTGGATTTCTCTGACTTGCATCCCGGTATTGGTATGACTGGTATCATCGTTGGATTCAGATAGAATACGTGTTCACGAGATTTGAAGACAATATTACTCTGTTCAGAAATAGTCACGTCATACATTACTCTCAGATTGTTGTAATAGCTTAGAATGTGTGCATTTGTTTAAGATTGTTGTTCCAATTGAGTTAGCTGTTCCATATGATTGACGTTTCTTGTTTGCTGTTCCATTTATTTATGCTGTTTTGATTACTGCTGTTCCATTTATTTATGCTGTTCCATTTACCTATGCTGTTCCATTTAATTCCTGCTGTTCCATTTTATAATTGCTGTTCCATTTAATTTCGCTTATTTGCTTTTGTTACTTTCGAGTGATAGCAGGCCTAAGATTGTTGTGAGCCAGCAAGACGCTGCCCGACTCCCAGATCCATAAGCCTCTGCTTTGGTTTTCTTCTTTATCAGTTTCTAAAGGGAAGGGTTATTGGTTCCGTACCCTTGACTGATCAGATTGATTTGTGTGATTTTATCCTTGAGTTGATTCAGTTATAGTTTAGTATCTGTTTCCTTTCAATTTATTAGAGCACTATACTACCGAGCATTACTTGGGCAAAACAGCCTCGGATTGAGTTACTCTTTGAAAGAACCAAAC
>APFE031646540.1:3245-25326 GCA_000404065.3 Pinus taeda | reverse complement strand
AGGACGACACCTCGACTTGCACAAGGCAAGTGAAGAAATAAACTCAGAATAACAAAAGAATGGCCTCACATTGATCTGCGTCCCAACTATTAGAAAATTGCCATGCTGCTGCTGCTGCTGGAAATCGAATGAGGATTTGGGGCTGCTCCCATCCTCAGAAAAAGTTGAAACTATAGAATCAGACTCTACTCAAGAAACCCAGAAAAACCTAGAAAGCTTTTCTGAAATGGCCGACCCTGAAAATCACCCCCTTTGGGTTCTGCGCTGCCACTGAATGGAACCCTCCTGAAAACTGCCTGAAACTCCTGCCAAAACTCTCCAATATGCAAGAGTTGATCCCTTGCTCTACCTCTCAGCACAAATCCTCCTGCAAACCCACAACCCAGGCTCCTGCCAGAAAGAATTGCGTCCTCCTCTCAGTGTTGTGCAGTCCTCAAAAAAGCTGATGTAACTGCTGATGAAACTACTGCTGGAATGCCAATGGAAATGCCTTGCCCGAGCAGGCACTCGAAGTCCCCAGGGCTAAGGGTGAGATCTCCAAACGGAGACTCCCAATGCACTAAACAGTGTTGCAGACTAGCTAAATAGCCAACATGCTCTAAATCAAAATGACTATCACAAATGCTCATAACCGGAATGATCAAAATGAGGGGGCTCCTCTCTCTATTATAGCCTTTGCCTCTCTCAATCCCAAGGCTAACCTCTTCCTGCGTGATTATCCTCTTGCCATGTGTTTCTACCCTCTTGCGCAGTTCCTCCATGTGTTTGCGTGGGCTCCATTTCTGCGTCCCCCTTGGCTCCCCTTTAAGTCACAACGTTGTGCTACTAGGAAGTGACTTTTTATTCTAAAAGTGAGTTATGTCCCCCTTCCTCACTTTTTTATTTACACATAACTATAGAAGGAAAATATTGAACAAAATCGAATATTCCAATTAGCCATGGCTAATTAGGAATATTACAGTCTCCCCCGGCAAAATGTTGCTTGTCCTCAAGCTACTGAAGTGATGGATACTGTAAGATCTTCTCACTCTCCCAAGTGGCATCCTCATCCAGCAAATTCTTCCACCTCACCACCGGACCGTCCTGCTCCGCAGCTGCCTCTCCCTGGCATCAATGATAGCCTCCGGCTGCAATATCAAATGCCCCTCATCATCCATGGGTGGTAGCTCATCTGTCACTGTAACCTGCTGCCCCAATGCCTTCTTCAGGCATGATACATGGAAAATGTTATGAATCTTGCTGCCTTGGGGTAGCTCCAACTCATATGCAACCTGTCCAATCCTGTGTATCACCCTGTATGGTCCATAAAAGCGGGACTTGAGCTTCTCAGCCGCCTTCTGCTTCAGTGACCACTGTCGGTATGGCTGTAATCGTAGGTAGACCATGTCCCCTACCTTGAATTGTTTCTCCACCCAACCCCTGTCAGCATACAACTTCTGCTGGTTCTGCGTTGTAGCTATGTTATCCTTGAGAGCTCGAAATATATCTTGACTCTCTTGGATCCAAATCTTGGCTCTAGGAGCGCTGCTATCACCAAACATCACGTCAACAAAAGATAAAGGATGATACCCATATAAGGCATAAAATTGACATACCAATGGACATGTGATGTGAAGTATTCTGGCAGTACTCCCCCAGATGCAACCACTTCAGCCATGCTCACTGCTGTCCACTGACATAGTTACGCAAGTAGCCCTCCAGCCACTTGTTAACTATCTCTGTCTGCCCATCCATCTGTGGGTGATAACTGGTACTCAGTGTCAACTCCGTCCCCACCAACCGGAAAAGCTCCTGCCAAAACCCGCCCATGAAACGGCTGTCCCTATCACTGACGATGGCCTTAGGAAGACCATGTAGCCTGAAGATCCTCCCTGAAGAACAACTCGGCCACCTGTGTTGTTGTATAGTGTGCGGATATGGAAAAAAAATGTGCATACTTCATCAGTCGATCAACGACGACAAAGATACAATCCTTGCCCTGTACCATGGGCAACTGTGATGAAGACCATCAAAATACTCTCCCATTTCCCCTCTGGAATGGGGAGAGGCTGCAATAAACTCGCGGTATGGCTCATCTCTCCCTTGTTCCTCTGGCAAAAATCACACTCCCGGATGTGCTGGAGTATGTCCTCCTTGAGGCCCTTCCATGAGAACCTCTCTCTAATGGCCTTGTAGGTTTTGGTAAACCCCTGATGTCCTGCCAAAGGCGAATCATGTGATGCCTGGAGTATCTTCTTCTTGAGCTGAGACCCCTCAGTCAAGAAGATTCGGTCCCTGTAATAGATGATCTCATCGACCACCCTATACCTGTCATCTGCCACCTGCCCATCCAGAACCTCACATGCAAACCTGTCCTTGGAGTACTCTACTAAGAGTTGAGCCCTCCAATCTGTATCCAAGCTCATACGAGACGACGTGGCTGGTCTACGTGAAAGGGCATCTGCTACCACATTGTTCTTACCCTTGATATACTCAATGTCAAAGTCATATGTTTGGATCTTATTGATCTACTTATGTTGCCTCTCCTGTAGTTGCTTCTGCTCCAAAAAGAACTTGAGGCTGTTGTGATCAGTCCTCACCCTGAACCTGCTACCCACCAAATACTGCCGATACTTAACCAATGCATGCATGATGGCCAACATCTCCTTGTCAAATATGGAATACAACCTCTTGTGCGGAAGGAGCTTCCGGCTCTCAAAGGCTATAGGGTGACCTCCCTGCATCAATATTGCGCTGATCTTCTCTCTCGACGCATCACACTCCAAAACAAATGGCTGCGTAAAATCTGGCAACGCAAGCATTGGGCAATTGCTCATAACCTCCATGAGCCTTTCAAAGGCTCGTTGCGCTGTATCCGACCAACTGAATGCCCCCTTCCTCGTTAAATCTGTCAGGGGTGCAACAAGCTGTGAGAAACCTTTGACGAACTTCCAGTAGTAAGTACAAATGCCAATGAATCCTTGAAGTTCCATCATGTTTCTCGGCTCCAGCCATACTCTGATGACCCTAATCTTCTCCTCGTGGACCCTCACTCCGTCCACCCCTATGATGTGTCCCAGATACAACATCTCCGTCAACCCAAACTCACACTTGGAGAGTTTGGCATAGAACTGCTGCTCCTGTAAGATACGCAATACTGTCTCAATGTGCTGGATATGCTCCTCCCAAGTCCTGCTGTAAATGAGAATATCATCGAAGAATACCAACACAAACTTCCTCAAGTGACAACGAAAGATGTGATTCATGCAAGACTGAAATGTAGTTGGGGCGTTGGTTAGCCCAAAAGGCATCACTAAGAACTCAAAGTGCCCATAGTGACACCTGAAGGCAGTCTTGGGAATGTCCTGCTCCTTCACGTGAATCTGATGGTACCCTGATCTCAAATCAATCTTTGAGAAGAAACGTGCCCCTCTCAACTCATCCATCAACTCATCGATCCTGGGTATGGGGTACCTGTTCTTCAAGGTCTTCTTGTTCAGGGCCTTGTAGTCAATGCACATCCTCAATGTACCGTCCTTCTTCTTCACCAACACCACAGAAGAAGCAAAAGAACTCGTGCTTGGTCAGATATGCCCAAGAGCCATCAACAACTAGACAGCCCGCTCAATCTCATCACGATAGGCCTTAGGGTGCCTATAGGGGGTGGTAATGACGGCCTGTATGCCCTGCCCAAGCTCGATGGTGTGCTCAAACCCCCGATCCGATGGCTGTCCTGGTGGAATCTCCCCAAACACTATGGCATACCGATCAAGGATAGACTGTATCTTTGGATGTACCGTCTGCCCTGTAGTCCCTGCCTTTGATGCACGCAACTCCACTGCCCACTCTATGTCTCCCTTTCAGAAGACTGCCTCCATCCGATGAGCCGAAACAGTCTAAGGCGGATATGTGTGTTGTCCCCATATCTTCCCATGCCTCCCTGTCTTCTCATCATCCCACTCCATCTCTAGGGTCTTCCAATCGGTTGTGACCTTCCCTAGAGTGATAAGCCACTGAACACCCAATGTCATGTTGGTGTCTGGAATATCGACCATGAAAAAGTGGCCAGTCAATGTGTAGGTGCCCATCGTCACTGAAAGCTCTGGAACGTAACGAGCACACGTCATTGTCTGATCTCCTGGGACCAGGACTAAAAAACCATCGAAGCTCTTTGTCTGTATACCTCTCCGCTCAACCCTTTGTGCATCGATGAAGTTGTGGGTCGCCCCACTGTCAACCAAAAATAATACCCATTGGCCACGTATTGTCCCTTGTATGCGTAGCGTCAGATACTTGGGAACTCCTCGCAATGCTGCAAGGGCCCCTCCGGTGGGTGCAAAAGATGCATCACGTGCTGCTCGCGGTGGAGGTGGCAAAGGACCCTGTACGGTATGGCTATCTCCTGCCTCCACATCATCCTCATCATCCTCTTCTCCACTGCTCTCAGAGAAGACCTCAATAAAATGTGCTTTACCAGCAGCACATCTATGTCCCGGTGCCCACGGTTCCTAACATGTGAAACACAACTGCTTCTTCTTCAGCTCCCTCCTGACATCGTCATCAATCTATACTCGTCCTGGATTCCCCTTTGGAGGTGGAATCCTCACATCCTTCCCCTTAGACTGAAAAGTTTGTCTCTGGGGGTAAGGTGTCTGGGTCCTAGATAAGACATCCTGTAAGTCTCGAGTCCTGTTGATAGCGTCCTAGAGTGTGGCTGGTCTAATGGATCAAACTAAACCCTGAAGTGGCTCTGCTAACCCCTCAACATATATGTAGACCCTCCGTGCCATTGATAGGTCTGGCACCATCACAAAGACCCTCAAGAAATCTGCAATGTAGGTCTCTGGGCTCCTTGTCTGTTTGAGCCTCGTCAGTTCAACAAAATGCTGCTCTGGATCCATCCAATCAAAATCGCTCCATCAATCTCCTGGTAAACTCGACATATGTCGTCACTGTGGAGTGCCCTAGTGTAACCATCCCATGTCCTAGCCCTCACCATCCAAATGCAACTTTGCCACCTTGATGGCCTCTGTCTCCAACATTTGATTAAGCTGGAAATAAATGTCCAACTTCTCCACCCAAGACTTTGCCGAACTGTTTGATTAACCATCAAACGTAGACAAGTGGAATCTACTAGTTGCATGGTGGGTGTCACCATCATGATAATGCCGATACCCTCTATGATGGTCGCGGGGTCTACTATCTCGCTGGAGTTGAACAAAGTCTCTAAATGAGAGGGCTTCCCTGAACTCCTGCCCATAGTCCTGGTACTCTGCAAAATAATCGCCCATATGTCCGGGCTCTGCTTCCTATTGGGCTATGACCCCATGTCTGCTCCTAAGAAAGTGGGCATGGTAGAGCGTGTAGGGGCATGTGAGGCCACTTGCTACGCAGTATCACGCTACACTGGTAAATGGTGGGATGCACTTGATCCCTCACCAACCTGGAAAACCCGTAGGCTCTCACGCTGTCTAGCCTCTACTGCCGTGAATCTCTGCCCCATCACCTCAATCTGCCTCGACAGATCCTGCACTGATTTGAGGAGCATATCCAAAAATCTCTTCCCGTCATCATTTGCCATCGGATACCCCTACTCTGCGTCCACCACAGGCTCCCTCTATCCTACGTCCACCACAGGCTCCTCCTGTTCTTCATCCACCACCGAAACATAGTCTCCCTCTCCGTAAGTGTTCTCCAACCTACGCCCAACGTCCTTGTATCTCTGACCTCTGTAACAAATGTAGGGTTTTTCCCCAGTGTCATAGATTGCTAGCTCCACAAGCTGAGCCAGATCTATGCTCTGATACCACTGTAGTATCCCTAACCCGGAATATCCCTCAACCCCAGCACAATCTCAACCAGAAAAACGCACAAGTGGTATAGTAGCCGAGAAAATCACAAAGATATAATAACAAAGATATAATAGTAGTGCAGCAAGAATACGTATATATGAAATATAACAGATACATAAGAAATGCAGCGAGAAATGCTAAGCCATTTTATTATACTGAGTAAAGGAATGAGTACAGAGGTGATCAAAAGGACGGCACCTCGACTTGCACAAGGCAAGTGAAGAAATAAACTCATAATAACAAACGAATGGCCTCACACTAATCTACGTCCCAACTGCTGGAAAACTGTCATGCTTCTGCTGGTACTGGAAATCGAATGAGGATTTGGGGCTTCTCCCCTCCTCAGAGAAGGTTGAAACTCTGGAATTAGACTCTACTCAAGAAACCTAGAAAAACCCAGAAAGCTTTTTTGAAATGGCCAACCCTCGAAAATCACCCCCTTGGGGTTCTGCGCTGCCACTGAATGGAACCCTCCTGAAAACTGCCTGAAACTCCTGCCAAAACTCTCCAATATGCAAGAGCTGATTCCCTGCTCTACCTCTCAGCACAAATCCTCCTGCAAACCCACAACCTAGGCTCTTGCCAAAAAGAACTGTGTCCTCCTCTTAGTGTTGCGTAGTCCTCCAAAACGCTGATGTAACTGCTGATGAATTGCTGATGAAACTATTGCTGGAATGCCAATGGAAATTCCTTGCCCGAGCAAGCACTCGAAGTCCCCTGGGGCTAAGGGTGAGATCTCCGAACGGAGACACTCAATGCACTAAACAGTGTTGCAGACTAGCTAAACAGCCAGCGTGCTCTAAGTCGAAATGACTATCACAAATGCTCATAACCGGAATGATCAAAATGAGGGGGCTCCTCTCTCTATTATAGCCTTTGCCTCTCTCAATCCCAAGGCTCACCTCCTCCTGCGTGATTCTCCTCTTGCCAAGTGTTTCTACCTCCTGCGCAGTCCCTCCATGTGTCTGCGTAGGCTCCATTTCTGCGTCCCCCTTTGGCCCCCTTGTCTCCCCTTTAAGTCACAACGTTGTACTACTAAGAAGTGACTTTTTATTCTAAAAGTGAGTTATATCCCCCTTCCTCACTTTTTTATTTACACATAACTATAGAAGGCAAAAATTGAACAAAATCGAATATTCCAATTAGCCATGGCTAATTAGGAATATTACATTTACCTTAGCCTTAAGATCCTCTTATTGGAGCAATAATTCCCTTCTACAAATAATATTCCAGCAATAACATACAATGGAAATACTTGAAAAATCCTCGTCATCCATGCAAAAGAATGAAGAAATGGAGAAACCCTACATTAAACTTGACCCTTAACTTCTTTCTATGAAGAGATCTACAATTAAGCTTGGAGGTAAAATCCCATTCATCCAGCCATGCCTTGCAAATGAGAAGTGCTCCTCCTTTTGTAGCTTCTTTCATCAACCACTTTCTAAGAAAATATTATCATGAATTCTCTACAAAATTATGGATTCCCCTTTTCCTCCAAAACACAATTCTAAAATATACATAAGGTCTAGAAGGATCCTTGAAGGAGAGCGCTCATAGAGGTTCTTCTTTAGGATTGGGGAATGTCCTAGATACTTTCTTGCTAGCGTGTGTCACCTTCCTCACTTGGGTGGTCTTCAAGAATGACCATCTAGAATTTTACTCTTAACAAAAAAGCAAGAGAACTCAAGACAAAGTGGAGTGCTCCTCAAATTATGCTATAATCCTTCTTTAAATAATGCATAGGTACCATGTGTTTTCTCTCTAGCTAGGGAATTCTCTCAAATAAGGTACGATGGCATTTCATCATGCCTTTATTTTCTTTGAAAACCCATAGAGACTTTCTGTGTTTTCTCTCTAGCTAGGGAATTCTCTCAAATAAGGTACGATGGCATTTCATAATGCCTTTATTTTCTTTGAAAACCCATAGAGACTTTCTGTATTGGAGTGTTCCTCTTCTTTGGTGCATGTGACACTCCTCCAAAAATATTCTAAGATGATGGGTGCTCCTCATAAGATGTATCTTTGACCTTCAAAGAAGAGTTTTAAATGTCACTTGCCACCATCTCATACATGATGATCTATATAAACATCCCCATTACTTTGTAAATCCCACTAGAAGATGAGTCTTGCCTCCAAATATGTAGAAATGACTCGTGTAATGTGAGATGGCGCCGAGCAGTGAGAAACACCTTCAAATATGTAGTTTTTCCCAGGGAAGTGTGAAATACATCAGAAGATGCTCCTCTATGGAAGAACATGTATCAGAATATGTAGAAAGGGAAAAATCTGTCACCAAGTGCATCATATCATAGTCTACTAGCCTCCACTAAAGTCGTCATCCCTCTTTAGGTGGAAATAGTGATGATATAAATGCAACTCATTCCATTCTGAATTTAAGATAGCAGTAAAATGTCTTCGTCACATGGTATGATCCATAATGAAAATATGTTTGATTTTTTAACAGAACTCTAAGGCAATAAAGACCAGCCATTAAAAAATTCAGGATGCTATTTTTCTTCTAAAGAGAACTTGGTCAGGACCTTTGTTAATCACTCAACCATTTTTCCATGTATATCCAATAATTTGCATCCATAAACCCCATTACTTTTTGCCTCTAATGTTAGTTCTTAATATCCAGTTTCTTGAGTTTCTGTCTTTCTAGACATATTAGTACAATCCATGCAGAATATATATCATCGATGACCTTCTCCAGATCACATTGAATGAACATTACCACACTTTTATTTGCTTGGATTATCAGTCCTCCCAAGTATTTGGAAGTTCCTTTGAATAGACAAAAAGGGTTTCTCCAATACCACTTGTAGCTGCTCCTAGAAAGTACCTATCTATGAAAACAAAATCTACAACAAAGTAGACAATGAACCAAAACAAAGCTTTTCAAGTCCAATAAAGTGATTATTATCGAATCTTGATAATTAGGGAATATAAAAGAATCAGAATAGAAAACAAATAAGTTTTCAGTGATTCAATAAAAAAACATGGAAAGTATTATCAAATAATAGAGACAGAAAAAGAAAACAGGCAAAACTGGAATTCAAGCTTCTGTTTAGGAAAACTAAGAAAATGACCAATGCCATGTTGCTGTAGTATTTCAGAGGTGAGAGAGTTCACAATGGGTAAAATCTAATTTTATATTATTGCTCCAGTATTCCTTAGGATGGAGTCTGGTTTCAGCCACAACTGCACCTAAAACAATTGACCCTGGAGTCTGGACATGTCAAGGGCTAAATGTTTATATTCCATATGTCAGGGACGGAAAGATTGTGGGCTGAGGAATTGCCTTGTGATGGTCGTCCAAGTTCAGTATTTTTGCAACATCATCCACTAATTAAGCCTTTGAGCAGGGACCTGTGAACCTAGAGACCAAGCATCAATATGCATGTTGAAGCATCAATATGCATGTTGTTGTGTAAGGAAAACATTCCACCAGCTTCCCAAGAGAAAAAAACCGATGTTGTTTAAGAGTGGAAGTGAAATGCACCCTATAATAAAAGCATGGCACCATGCTAAAGCTAAGGTATTTCAAATCTCTTGCTCCCAATAATGTTCCCTCTAGGCTTAGTGTGGGTGGTGTAATCAACATTCTAAGAAAACAGTGCACTATTACTCCTCACATTTGATTAATATTGGTTGCATCTCTTGTATATATTTGGGGGAAGAACTATGGCATTGTTCTAGAAATACATCCTAATGAAAATACAAATGTTGTTCCAATGAGTAGTGAGTGAAGCAACTATTGTGCCATGCTTATGTTGTAGTTAACATTAGAAATCAAGTTAGGCATGAATAATTGAGCTGTTTGTGCCAAAGGTTCTCCAGAAACAATGCACATAAAATAGATCCCAATCATGACCTAGTGCGCGAAAAGTGTCATTTCTCCCAAGGAAGTACCCATGTATGTAATAAATGTGTAAAATGCCACCTTAGACATCAGTTTTAGAAGTACTGGACTAGCAAGATGAATAACTTGCAGTTGTTCCTTCATTGAAGAAATGCATAGAGAGAACGGATTGTGTCCTTCATGATGAATGGATCTCAGCATCAAAAGAGCTCCAATAATTTGAGAAGCTGCTATTGCAAATGCTGCTACTGACGCTTTGGGAAGACATACCAATTAGTATGACTAGCCATGCATAACCTCAAAGCTACAGTATTATGCTTATCATACTATTCATGTATTTTAGATATCAAACCACTATACCACTTGTCAGTTTACCATGAATTTTGAGGGTATGCTAAAGCTATTTTGGAAAACACTTGTAGGAGTAACAGGAATCATGCTAATGACCAAAGTTTCAACAGTGCAGACAGAGTTACAGTACAGGGCATAAACCAGAAATCTAATAACAAGATTCATCCTATGGAGCAGAGATTGTACAGCTGTGACATTGCCCAGTACAGAATACGACTCAGAAATGTAATAACAAGAGTCATGCAAATCTCCCGCTTCGAAGTGAAGTGAAGCTCCTTGGTAAAGTTACGTGTGGTGACTGTGGTAAAGAGATTGGTTAAGAGCACTTGGTCAAAAGGAGGTGATATGAAGCAGTTCTTGTTCCCCTCCAAAGTTCGACGATCTAAGTTCTTAGATCCTGTAAAAAAGATTGTATTATTTGTTCATGATAGCATGTAACTTTATCCCAGTTAAGATGATTTTAAGTGATTCTATATTTTATGTCAATTATAATTATGGAATTTCTCCATTGTTTCCAAAGATAGAACAATTCTAAAATATAGTTTTACTTGTACTCAATTTGGAACAGTCTTTCCCTTTGTGAAGAGCTGCACAATGTTGCCTCTGACATGAATGATTATTAAGTCAAGGTTGTGTGTCTTGGAGGCCTTTTATAAATAAGAAATTGCTTTGGGATAGCGTATGCATGTGGAAATTGTCTGAATGTGGAAACGCTGCATCATAATTACTCTATTATTTGGAATAAATGACCAGGGACAAAGTTAAGGAAAAATTTGAAAAACATTTTATTGAAGCAGAACAACATGGGTGACCACTGATTGCTCGATGTTATATTAAATTGTTAATTTTCCTAATGTCTGTAGCATATATAAATTCTTGGAACGAAAGTAAGTACACTTTTCTTGATATTTGGTTATTCCTAGATATTGGTACCTCTGTTTTCCATCTATTTTTGTGGGTAGCATGATACTTGGAAGACTACTTTCAAAATAATGCAAGGATTGCATGATTTGTTAATTATGCCATTTAACTTATGGAGTGCTTCAACAACATTTATATATTGATGTGATGTCTTGAGACCATTATCCATACTTTTGGTCATTGGTTATTTGGATGTATAATTTTTAGGAAAACTTGGAAGGAGCCTGTGCGACATTTGGGAGATAGTAATTCAAACCCTTCAAATTTTCAATAGCATAGCTTGCAAGATAACATGAAGAAATGGCAGTTTTCATGAAATGTTGTATATATACGCCTTGGTGATGACTAAGGTAAATTTCATACAGATCCATTAATCGCAAAAGGCACTATGAATTGGTGAGAGACCAACTTCAATCTCAAACAACAATTGTGGGTTTGCCAGACCTAAAACCAATGCATTGCCAATGTTTTGGTTTCAATATTACAAATGTTTTGCTCTAGAGCCATGATCCATTGAATTGATTTGCCTCCATTTATGACTTCATTAAGTGGCACGGTAGCATTTCCATAACCCAGGAAACAAGGATGAGAAAGAGCAGCAATCATTGGTTGTAAGTTTTTGGGGTGATTTTGGCAAATCTGACAAGTACAAATAAGCTTGTAAGACTCTCATCCAAAGTGTGGTTGCACTTGCAAAAGGGATGGTTTGAAGTCTTCTATTGGGAAGTCTGACCAGTTAGTTGATGGTAATTCCTAGAGGTGAAGAATTTGTGCCATATCAACAGGCAATGTTGTTACAGGATCAAGAATTGTTGAGAAGAAACATGTCCAGCAGGCAAGGCAAGACATTTAGTCTACCATAACACTACAATGCTTAGATTCATAAGCATGGTGGGCTTCAGGTTTCTGTTGAGATGACATGAAATACTGCAACACTAAGTTATAATGTAGGAAAAAATTGCAAGTTAAACTTGCTGAGTTTATCAATGCCAAGGTTACCAGTATAGGGGGTTGAAAAAGTATAAAAAGAATAAAATATATGCGTTTCTTAATTAACAATTTGTATGAGAGTCGCTATTCATTTCTAGTATGCAATCTGATTCTAGTGATGTAGATGAGGTTAAAGAAAAGTATTGTTGATATAGAAGCTACATTCAGAGAAACCATGTGAAACAACTTAAACTACAATTAAAAATCACTTATAACGACATAGTTGAGTCTAAAGACCATGGGTGCATGAGAATGAATTTCTGTTTTGGTATCATAGCATAAGAATACCAATCATCATGATTATCCCATCAGGAAATTGGCTCACTAATCTATGTCGTCTTCAACTTACCATTATGTTTCTTTTTTTCTAATTGTTTTCTACCTAAGGAAAAACATACCACTTATTTGAGATGAATTCAAAGGTACATACTTGAGGTGCCTTCGGCACATCTGAAAATGGGCTTAGGAAGCCTTCAAACCAAACAAACCTTGGACCATTACTTCACAAAAGAAAAGAAACGAAAAAAATATTCTCCACTATCATAATTGTTCTGATCTTATATAAATGATTGATTAAACAGATTATAAAGAAAGTTTCAAAACTATAACATATTTTAAAATCCAGCCTACCATCCACTTGTCTACCCTCTTACCACTAAGAATAATGCGAACCAGCCATAAGCAGTCCCTCTTTAGAGAGATGATCTGTCCTCTCATTCAATTCATGATGAAATTATTATGATCAAACTGACGGGAGACATTTATGACCTGTTGGGCAAGTGCCAGCAGAGATATATTATTCACCTGCAACAAACCTAACTTCCAATTGATGACCATTAGTTAATCCACATAAAACTATATAATCTGCCATCTCGTTGTCATCTTCAATGCATAGAACAATGCTGAAAGGTCACCCTTATTGTTTGTGTCAAATCTGAAGCTGGCTTTGAATTCAATAGTGTGAGTTCGATAAGAAAAATGATAAAACCCAAGCCTCAAGATGTAGCCCTATCTTTGCTAGCTCCATTGGAGTAAGCCCACGAGATTCCCTTATCAATGGAAAGAGCATGGAGTTGGGGCCCATCCAAGTCTGCTCAGGGATGAGATCCTTTAGATCTAGAGTGTCATGAAGAAAGGAGGTGCCTAGCTATAGGGAACCCGAAGGAGTCACGGGAGGGGGGAGCCCACATACTCTCAGATTGAGCTCTTGGGCTTGACAATGCATTCTTCGTTCAACTTTTCCTGTACCACCCCTTTGACCACAGTAAGAAGGGGAGGTTGCTCCTTTTCCAGACCACATCAACCTAAGAATTATGTGTTTCCTGTTATATTTCTTTCTTCTATTTAAAAATGGCCTGCTGTAGTTTCATTCTTCCTGTAAATTTTTAATGCTCAGAATTTTTTTTTTGGAGCATAGGGGGATCCTCAATTGATTTCTGTAAATGAAATTTTCTTGTGTTTTCATTACAAAGACTGACTGCTTAAGGTCGATTACTTCTCAATGGAGATGTTGGTTTTTCAGCTTCAAGAAATGCCACCCTCTGCAGCAAACCAGCTAGAGTCCAATTGGTTGAAGGACTGGTTAGTTTTTTGTAGATGGACAACTTGTCGAATTTTGTGATGGAGCCAAGAGAAAAGGTCAGTGGCTAGGTTGAATATTAAAAGATTCACTGTAATGGATAGTCACTCAAGGGATCACAGCAAGATGAATATTAAGGAGAAGAGAAGAATTGCCTTGAGGACAGGAAGCCCTCACCTATGATTACCAAGAGAACCAGGTATTCTAAACATATACATGTGAATGTGGAATATTAGAGTTCATGTAGATTTACAATCTTAAAAATTTGTTGGTTGGTAGAGTCTTAGACTATTTTGAGTTTGACATAAAATGCTCACCATACTCATGCAACTCTTCAGTATCTTGTTTGTAAGAACACATTAAAGTCCAGAATTTATGGTTGTTATTTATTAGTATGGTTACAACTTCTATCCTGCAATGAGATGTACCCATACCCATCACAGCTGCACCTTGATGTTCTCCACCTTTATAAACGAAAGTTACCATACCCCAATAACCCTTGTCCAATAAGTTTTCACCTTACTGTACCTGTGCCTAGACATACCCATGCAACATAGTTTATTAGCAATTTAGTAGAACCTAGAATTCGAATTTCAAACCTGTCAACTTAGCTTCTTCATTTTTTCCTGTCCTTTCATTTTTGTATGGATTTTGTTGTCTTCTTTCTTTACATTCCCACAATTTAGGAGCTAAATGGTTTTCATATTCTCAGGAACTCAATACTTTGCATCATCAATAGAAATTCAAAAACCTATCAAAACAGATCCATAAGACATACCTTATTGTACTAAGGAAACGTACAGATGTTTTTGCTAATGTCGCTATTCTCAAATGGCTTTGTTTCCTATTGATTGGTTGTATTTTGTAGACAAACTGAATATTTGCAACTTCTTGCCATCCATACTAGTTATTAGTCACACAACAAGGAGTTTTTCCTGGAGTTTGCTGGTGAACTCGAGAGTATGTTCTAAAGGGATGAAATTAATGCTTTTTATTACTACAAAATGCTACCAACCTTTTTCCCCCAATCCTGTTCAACTGGAAAATTGCTTCCTGAGGAAAAAAAATATATATATATAAAATGTACTCCAGAATAAGCAAAATATAGGCCAGAATACAAACACCAAACAACAAAGGAGGAGAAAAACAATCTGCTTACCAATCATCTCTGTTTTTCCTTCTTGAGAATAACTTTGTTTTAAATTTTGAAACTAGAAGGGACGCAATCAAATTTGGGCAAAGGCCTTTGCTATGAGTGTCGATTGCCTCTCCTAACTCGACCAGTGATGAAGGCCTCTCCTAAGTAGTACAAGTACATGTGGGAGTCCAAATGCAACTTCTAGAAAATGCCAAAGCTAAATCTAGGGTAAAATGAAGCAAAGAAGAATAAAATAATAGGACACCCTCATAAATATGTATATAAATAGATCATGTAGAAGGGTAAGTGAGGGTAATAAAGCTATCGGCATTTATGGAAACACATTTGGCAGCTCAAAATTACATTCTGAGATTGAGAAAAACAGAAATATAACATCTACACTGCATTTTGATGCCGTTGATGAATGTGGTAGAGATAAAGAGGTATATTCCTAAGACATATTTTGAAGTGCAAACAGTGGGATGCTTCAGTCTAGCCAATACTCTGTAATGTTCCTAAACAGTAAACAGGAATGTAAGTGATATACAAAGCATGCAAATAATCCAGCAACTAGAAAAACGAAATATACATTAAGCACCCATGGAAACACTAGAAATAGAGCACTGTTGAGCCATTTTATTACTTCTTCAGGAGCAAATACAATAGTAAAATAGAATGGTGCACCTGGGCATGTCTCAATGGACAAGCATGACAAAACCCAGGTGAGAAAACGCTGAACTGAAGGCAGCTACAACTGCTGCACCAAACTGAATTACGCTACCCCGGAAAACTGTTTTGTCTGTTGAGTTCGAAGGGCTGAAATCACGAGCTCAGAAAATTATGAGATTTCAGTTCCTTTCTCCTTGGCCTAAACCCTGAAAAATCCACGAAGGAATTGGCCAAATGTTGAGCTCGAAATTTTGGCCCAAATTCCATTTAGCTCCTCTAGTTGTTCGCTGAGTTGGGATCCCTATTTGACCCATTAGATCTACCCAGAAAATTCTATAAATTTAGTAGTGTAATCCTTTCCCAAAACCCAGAAAAAACTAGAAAGAGTTTCCCTTGGTTCCAACCTTCAAAAATTGACCCTTCACAGCTTGGCCCTCCTCCAATTTCAAATTTTGTTGCTGTGACTGATCCTATCAATCTATGCTCTCCCAACTCTAGGAATCCTCCTCAAATGGCCCTGCAAGTGATCTCCTACTTCTCCCGGCTAGCTCCAACTCTACAATTCCTTCCTCCAACTCTCACGTGAGGCTAGTGATGGCTCTTTGCCCAGGCCAAGGTAATTATAAATCAGACTATTGGGATGCTGGCTTTGCTAGCATCAAACTCGCAAGAAAGGTTGCCCCTTTGCTGTGCTCCAAATCCTCTAACTCTCCCGGCAAATGCTTGATCACTGATAGCTCCAAACTCCCCTTGCATATTCTCCAACTAGCCAGAAATACGCACTCCCTGTTGTGGTTGAATGGTAGTGTTGTAACACACTACTAGAACTCCTGAAATACTCATGGAGTTGCCTCTCTAGGGTGGACACGGATGGTCCCCCGAAGTAGAGGTTGAATCTCCCACTTGAGAGATTCATGGCTAAACAACCGATTGACTCAGCTAAATAGCAGAGCGAACAGTCAAGTAATTTTGATTGCAAGGTGTAAGAATCAATCCAAAATGAGAGTTTCTCCCTCCTTATAACTCCTTGGGCCTCCCTAGCCTCATGTGGTCCCCTCCATCCACCTATTCGACTTTCCCTCCAAGCTATTCGAATGGGCCAATTCGAACTCCCATGTGGGTGGCCCCCACATTCCACTAGCAACCAAATAAAGTCGAATTGCCTCCTAAGTCCCTAAGTCAAAAATGATGGGTTCTCTTCCTTAGCCAAAATTGTGTAGTAGCACCCTGTTACAAATGTGTTTAAGAAGGGACATGACATAATCATTTTGACGCAATGTTAATGACCACCCTGTTGAAGAAGACAAAGAACAATTTCCTACAAGATTTTTGGCTTGCTCAGCTGGCTTGCTACACTTGGACAGGGATATGCTACTTTTCTCTTCATTTGATTCCCCCTTGAAAACAATCAAAATTTCCAAATGATTGACAGTATGAGAAAAGGTCCTGAATGCAAAGGAGGAATATCAGCAGGAGGGTAGGAAACAACTTTATACCAATGTTTCAATCACTCGAGAAGACTTAGCACGTGATCCTCCAAAATGCTGATGAAACTGCTGCTGAAATGCTAATAAAACTACTACTGAAATACCAATGGAAATACCTTGCCTGAGCAGGCACTCGAAGTCGCCTGGGGCTAAGGGTGAGATCTCCGAACGAGACACTCAATGCACTAAACAGTGCTACAGACCAACTAAATAGCCAGGGAGCTCAGAAGTCGAAACGACTAGCTCAAAATGCACATAACTGAATGATCCCAAATGAGGGGGTTCCTCTCTATTTTATAGCCTCTGCATCTCACAATCCCTAGGCTCACCTTCTCCTGCATGTTCCTCTTCTTGCCATGTGTTCCTTCCCTCCTGCACAGTCCCTCTATGTGTCTGCGTGGGCCCCATTTCCGCGTCCCCCTTTGGCCCCCTTGGTTCCCCCTTAAGTCACAAAATTGTGCTACCTAGGAAGTGACTTTTTATTCTAAAGTGAGTTATGTTCCCCCTTCCTTGCATTTTATTTACAAATAACTATAGAAGGCAAAAATCAAACAAAATAAAATATTACAATTAGCCATAGCTAATTAGGAATATTACAGTGTCCCCCGGAAAAATGTTGCTTGTCCTCAAGCAACTGAAGTGATGGATGCTGTAAGATCTTCTCACTCTCCCAAGTGGCATCCTCATCCGGCAAATTCTTCCACCTCACCAGAATTCCTGGACCTTCTTGCTCTGCAACCGCCTCTCCCTAGTGTCAATGTTAGCCTTCGGCTGCAATACCAAATGCCCCTCATCATCCATGGGTGGTAGGTCATCTGTTAGGGTCACCTGCTGCCCCAACGCCTTCTTCAGGCATGATACATGAAAAATGTTATGAATCTTGCTGCCTTGGGACAGCTCCAACTCGTATGCAACCAGTCCAATCCTGCGTATCACCCTGTATGGCCCATAAAAGCGGGGCTTGAGCTTCTCAGCCCCCTTCTGCTTCAGTGATGACTGTCGATATGCCTGTAATCGTAGGTAGACCATGTCCCCTAGCTCGAACTGCCTCTCCACCCGACCCCTGTCGACATACAACTTCTGCTGGTTTTGCGCTGTAGCCATGTAATCCTTGAGAGCTCAGAGGATATCCTGAATTTCCTGGATCCAAATCTTCGCTCTAGGAGCCTTGCTATCACCAAACATCACGTCGACAAAAGATAAAGGATGATACCCATATAAGGCATAAAATGGTGACATACCAATGGACATGTGAAGTGAAGTATTGTAGCAGTACTCCCCAGATGCAGCCACTTCAGCCATGCTCCCTGCTGCCCACTGACATAGTTATTCAAGAAGCCCTCCAGCCACTTGTTAACTATCTTCGTCTGTCCGTCCGTCTGTGGGTGATAGCTGGTACTCGGTTTCAACTCCATCCCCACCAATCGGAAAAGCTCTTGCCAAAACCCGCCCATGAAACGATTGTCCCTATCACTGACGATGGTCTTAGGAAGACCATGTAGCCTGAAGATCTCCCTGAAGAACAACTCAGCCACTTGTACTGTTTTATAGTGTGCAGATATGGCAAAGAAATGTGCATACTTCGTCAGTCGATCAACGACGACAAAGATACAATCCTTGCCCTGTACCATGTGCAACCCTGTGATGAAATCCATCGAAATACTCTCCCATTTCCCCTCCGGAATGGGAAGAGGTTGCAATAAACCTGTGTGATGGCTCATCTCTCCCTTGTTCCTCTGGCAAACATTGCACTCCCGGATGTGTTGGAGTACGTCCTCCTTGACGCCCTTCCATGAGAACCTCTCCCTAATGGCCCTGTAGGTTTTGGTAAAAGCCTGATGTCCTGCCAATGGGGAATTATGTGATGCCTGGAGTATCTCCTTCTTGAGCTGAGACCCCTCAGTCAAAAAGGTCCAGTCCCTGTAGTAGATGATCTCATCGACCACCCTATACCTGTCATCTACCACCTGCCCATCCAGAACCTCACATGCAAACCTATCCTTGGAGTACTCTACTAAGAGTCAAGCCCTCCAATCTGTATCCAAGCTCATAAGAGACAACATGGCTGGTCTATGTGAAAGGGCATCTGCTACCACATCGTTCTTACCTTTGACATACTCAATGTCAAAGTCATATGCTTGGATCTTATTGATCCACTTCTGTTGCCTCTCCTGTAGCTGCTTCTTCTCCAAAAAGAACTTGAGGCTGTTGTGATCAGTCCTCAACCTGAACCTGTTGCCTACCAAATACTGCCAGTACTTAGCCAATGCATGCATGATGGCCAGCATCTCCCTGTCATATATGGAATACAACCTCTCGTGCGGAAGGAGCTTCCGGCTCTCAAATGCTATAGGGTGACCTCCCTGCATCAATACTGCGCCGATCCCCTCTCTCGACGCATCACACTCCAAGACAAATGGCTACGTAAAATTTGGTAACGCAAGCACTGGGCAGTTGCTCATAACCTCCTTGAGCCTGTCAAAGGCTCGCTGCGCTGTATCTGACCAACTGAATGCCCCCTTCTTCGTTAAATCTATCAATGGTGTAGCAAGCTATGAGAAACCTTTGACGAACTTCCGGTAATAAGTGAAAATGCCAATGAATCCTCGAAGTTCCGTCACGTTTCTAGGCTCCATCCATTCCCTGATGGCCCTGATCTTCTCCTCGTGGACCCTCACTTCGTCCACCCCTATGATGTGTCCCAGATACAACATCTTCGTCAACCCAAACTCACACTTGGAGAGTTTGGCATAGAACTCCTACTCCTGTAAGATACACAATACTGTCTCAATGTGCTGGAGATACTCCTCCCAAGTCCTGCTGTAAATGAGAATATCATCGAAGAATACCAACACAAACTTCCTCAAATGATTACAGAAGATGTGATTCATGCAGGACTGAAATGTCGCTGGGGCATTGGTTAGCTCAAAAGGCATCACCAAGAACTCAAAGTGCCCATAGTGACACCTGAAGGCGATCTTGGGAATATCCTTCTCCCTCACGTGAATTTGATGGCACCCAGATCTCAAATCAATCTTTGAGAAGAATCGTGCTCCCCTCAACTCATCCATCCTGGGTATGGGGTACCTGTTCTTCAGGATTTCCTTGTTCAGGGCCCTATAGTCAATGCACATCCTTAATGTATCGTCCTTCTTCTTCACCAACACCACAGAAGAAGCAAAAGGACTTGTGCTCGGTCGAATGTGCCCAAGCGCCAACAACTCCTGGATGGCCCGCTCAATCTCATCCCGATAGGCCTTGGGGTGCCTATAGGGGGTGGTGATCATTGCTTGGATGCCCTGCTCAAGCTCGATAGTGTGCTCAAACCCCCGATCCGATGGCTGTCCTGGTGGAATCTCTCCAAACACTATCGCATACCGATCAAGGATGGACTGGATCTCTGGATGTACCGTCTGTCCTGTAGTCCTTGCCTCTGATGCACGCAGCTCCACTGCCCACTCTATGTCTCCCTTGCGGAAGACTACCTCCATTCGATGAGCCGACACAGTCTGAGGTGGATATGTGTGTTGTCCTCGTATCTTCTCATGCCTCCCTGTCTTCTCATCATCCCACTCCATCTCTAAGGTCTTCCAATCTGTCGTGACCTTCCCTAGAGTAATAAGCCACTGAACACCGAGTATCATGTTGGTGTCTAGAATATCGATCACAAAAAAGTGGTCGGTCAATGTGTAGGTGCCCATCATCACTGAAAGCTCTAGAACATACCACGAACATGTCATGGTCTGATCTCCTGCGACCAATACTGAAACCCATCAAAGCTCTCTGTCTGTATACCTCTTCGCTCAACCATTTATGCATCGATGAATTTGTGGGTGCCCCCCCTGTCAACCAAAACTAATACACACTGGCCACGTACTGTCCCTCGTATGCGTAGCATCATATACTTGGGAACTCCTCGCGACGCTGCAAAGGCCCCTCCAGTGGGTGAAACAGATGCACCACCTACTGCTGGTGGTGGAGGTGGAAAAGTTCCCTGTATGGCATGGCTATCTCCTGCCTCCACATCCTCCTCGTCATCCTCTTCTCCACTGCTCTCAGAGAACACCTCAATAAAATGTGCTTTTCTAGCAACACATCTATGTCCCGGTGCCCATGGCTCCCGATAGGTGAAGCACAACCACTTCTTCTTCAGCTCCCTCCTGGCATCATTGTCGAGCTGTACTCGTCATGGATTCCCCTTTGGAGGACGAATCCTCACATCCTTCCCCTTAGACTAAAAAGTTTGTCTCTGGGGGTAAGGTGTTTGGGTCCTAGGTAAGACATCTTGTAAGTCTCGGGTCCTGCTGATAGCTGCTTGGAGCGTAGATGGTCTAGCGAATCGGACTAGACCTTGAAGTGGTTCTGTTAACCCCTCAACATACATATAGACCCTCCGTGCCATGGAGAGGTTTGGCACCATCACGGAGACCCTCAAGAAATATGTAATGTAGGTCTCTGGGCTCCCTATTTTTTTGAGCCTCATCAGCTCAACAAAATGTTGCTCTAGATTCCCTCTATCAAATTGCTCCATTAGTCTCCTAGTAAACTTGGCATATGGCGTTACTGTGGAGTGCCCCAATGTAACCATCCCATGAAACTACCAATCTTGGGCCTCGCCATCCAAATGCAACATTGCCACCTTGATGGCCTCTGCCTCTGTCATCTGGTTAAGTTGGAAATAAATGTCCAGCTTCTCCACCCAAGACTTTGCCGAACTATTTGATGAGCAATCAAACATAGGCAAGCAGAATCTGCTCACTGCACGGTGGTGTCACCATCATGGTAATGCCGGTACCCTCTCTGATGATCATGGGGTTTGATATCTTGCTGGAGTTGAACAAAATCTCTAAATGAGAGGGCTTCCTTGAACTCCTACCCATAGGCTTGGTACTCTACAAAATAATTGCCCATATGCAAGGGCTCTGCCTCTTGCTCAGCTACGGCCCCAGTGTCTACTCCTAAGAAGGCGGGTATGGTAGAGCATGTAGCGGTATGTGAGGCCTCATGCTACACATTATCACGCTGCTTTGGCAAGTGATGGGATCCACCTGATCCCTCACTGATCTAAAAAACTCGTGGGCTCTCCCACTGTCTGGCCTCTACTGCCGTGAATCTTTGCCCCATCACCTCAATCTACCTCTACAGATCCTGCACTGATTTGAGTAGAATATCTGTAAATCTCTTCTCGTCATCATTTTCCATCGGATCCTCCTACTCTGCATCCACCATAGGAACACAGTCTCCCTCTCCATA